>FIZR01007223.1:0-10874 GCA_900060175.1 Ferrisia virgata
AAATCTGAAAGGCGGAGGACGTTCCTATTAAAATTAAGAGCTCATACGTGGAGAGAATTTTTTTGAGGTGTCTACCAACCAGTTTTCCAGGGTACCAAGTGAAAAAAAAATAATCGTTTTTTTTTTATCCACCCTAATGTACAGTCAGTAAGGACATTTTTACATGAAATTATGGAATTACATGTTACTTGAAACCCAAACTACAAAGTCAAGGCTTATTTTTTCAGTTTTCTTCAACATTCCAACTTAAAGTCATAAAATCAACCGTTACGTGCTCTTACTAAATGTACATACCAAATTTCAACATCCTAGATTAATTTGATGGGGAGATAGGGGAGGAACCGTTTTTTTTCAAAGCCAAACCCTCATATCTCCCCTCTTCTAATCGACCTAGAAGACTAATTTCCCTCATCTCCCCAGAAGCATATCAATAGCTTAGCTTTATTGCTTTGAAAATATCAAAGATGAAGTGATATATACCTTACCTACCGATGTATTAAAAAAATAATAAAAATAAAAAAAAAACATATGCCATCTGAAGTACCATTAAATTAAACATCCACCTGATCAAAGCTACAAAAATACTTACTTAGTACAAAGTAGTAAGTAGGAATCAAACACAACTTTGACATACCATGACCCAGATTCAAATCACTCAAGTTGTTTTCCTCTGCTTCCCACGTACCCTCAACCAGATATACGTATGGTACCTATTATAAAAGTACACAATTCCAAACTAGTATATACATGTATAATGTATATTAAGCATATAGATATTTCTGCAGAGTCCTACAGGTACTACATAGAAATCACAACCAACAAAAATGCATCACATCTTCATACAACACAATTACCCGCACAACGTCCAAAAGTAGGACTAGTTTTTTTTTTCCTTCTTCTTTTTCTTCTTCTTCTTCTTCTTCTGTAGGTACATTTAATTCTCTCAATCTTTAATCAGTCTGCAAATACCGATGACTACAAAGTTCAAATACATAATATGCTGGAAGCCGCCGTGCCGTCTATTTTTTGCACTGGTCAATTTGGCGCATTAACTGCAAACAGGACTTCCTGTCCGTATTTGGTACCAGTATTAACTAGTATGACTTGTTTAACACAACCATATAGATAGAGAAAGAAAGAGAGAGAGAGAGAGAGAGAGAGAAATGAACATTTCAATAGCCTTCAGCTAACACACGCCCATACTCGATCAATCGATATCGGTATTCGGTTTTTTACTATTTTCAAAATATACTTATCTATCTCTTATAGAATACTTATATACGTACGCACGCGTAGATACCTCTATACCTACTCGTACGTGTATCATTCGACATATTAGCCATTTCGGTCTCATTAAATAGTCCATATTTAAAAACCTAAGACGACGACCGGTTCGCACCGTTTGTATATTTACCTAATACCTACCTACCTACCAACCTATCGCGAATTAAAATGCAATGTTAAAAAATTTTCCAACTCCGATACCTTACTCACCTAACCTACCTACATTAAGTACCTACCTTTAAAAAAAAAAAAAAATTCGGCTCCTGATTAAATTACTAACTTAAAAACGCCAGATATTGGACTGGATTCTGTTTGTTATACGTGTACATTTTAATTACGATGTAAAATTGCGCATTTTGTAACGTTTTTTTTTTTTTTTTCAACTTTTTTTTCTTCTTCATCTTCTTCGCAGATGCGTGCTTGTAGAGTATAACCCAACCGAACCCTATAATTCATTAATAGATACTACATATATGTGTAGTAGATATCTCTACCTACAATTGCTAAAATTCTTTTCCTAAATCAGTTCACTGGTTGGTATGCGATAAACATTCTCTCATCCTATAATAATACTAAACAAAGCAGGAAATACTTTATCAATTATGTAAATATATCTGAACGATAAAACCAAGCACCGCAGCATACATATCAACAATATGTCATTTACGACGATATAGATTTTTATGAGAACAACCGTGTTATATTTTTGTTCGAGAGCAAATATGTCGTTTATGATTAAAATATTCGTAATTTTGTTTATTTCAACGTTGCTCGTCCGAGTTGAAACGGCTTTTCGGCGACGAATCGAAAAGGAAAAATGTCCGAAAGTGAATTTATTAAAATCGTTCGATTTCCAACAGGTAGGTAATAATACGTACGTTATGTTTTGATTTTTGATCATTTTATACGTGCGACTTCACCTAGATCTGCGTGTACTAATCTTGAAAAAATTATATTCTTTCGCAAGATGTTAGGATCGTGGTATGTGATCGAATACTACGCCAGTTCCGAAGAATCAGAAATATATCGATGTATGAGAACTGTGTTCTCTTTATCTAGCGATGACATAGAAATTTCTATGAATTTTACATACAGCTTCATTGATGATCCAGATAATGAACATTTATACGGAAACATCACATGGAGTATACCGGATCTGAAACAACCATCTCACTGGGTACATGCGGAAGATACGTGTAAGTTTTTTTTTACCATTTTGCGAGAGTAATTAGCGCGATATGTGTGACAAGTTTCATCTTTATCGAGAGCACACGATCGTTTCTTTTTACCTATTGTGCTAGAAAAACTGCAGTAAGTAAACGTATAGAATGTAATTATTGCAAAATTATACTACGTATGGCTAAAAAGTGACACCTTGCGTTTGATAAACAATGACGTTTTGTCAAAAGTCATGCCCATCCAAAAATAGCAGCCAGATATACCTGCAAAATTCAGACTCAACTGGATACCAGTAACTTATGTTCTCATTCTGTACCCAGAGCTGATGGTTCTTCCAATGTTCCAAGACTAGAACCGCGACAAAATCTGAGTCGCAGATTGCTAATAGAGGATTGGTTTTCTGTGTCAAGGGCTTACCTAGTTGTCGAGATATGTTTGCTGACTTTGTCATGTGCTGTGTTCACTCGGAATAACAATCGAATACAATTCAGAAGGGGTTGAAATAGGGATATAGATGAAAAAAACTGTTGACTAATTTTTCCAAAAAAAAAATAAAAATAAAAATAACCTTTCCGAGGCTAAGTGAAAAACTATCAGGATAAAATTGTTTCTGGACAAATACGAGAACGTAGATTGTAAATATGGTGTGGGGTTTTGTCCGAAGAGCAGAGTTGGAGAGTTAAGCTCGTTAACTTTTTTTTATGTGCTGTTTTCACTGGAAATAGCGCTCGAATACAATTCAGAAGGGTCGAAATAGAGGCTACACGTGAACAGTGGTCGAAAATTTATCGAAAATCACGATAATATGTTGAAAAATCGATGAAACTTATTAAAACTTTTGTAAAAATATAATACCACTGGTTAAAAAATACATGAAAATGATGAAAATCGGATGAAAATTGACCTACAATATGAAAAACAAAAAAATTTAGGTACTTTTCCTTTTCGGGGAAAGATTTTAGATCGCAGATATGTAAAATATCCATGTCAGCATTTTAACATAAAATGCAAAAATCATTCATAATCATCTTTCATCTATAGTTTTTAGTTAAAAACTTCAAATTAAAAACGATTACTCTTCTCTTCACTCCATTTTGATATTTGATTTTTATTATTTTCTAGAAAAATAAAAATCATATAATCATCTGCCATCACGAATTATTGATCAAAAACTTATTTTAATTTTATTAATTTTTCAATTTTTTTATTTTTTTATTTGAAATTTTTTTTTAATTTTTCAAATTTTTTATTTCTTAATTATTTAGTTTTTTATTTTTTTATTTTTTAGTTTTTGTTATTTTTCAATTTTTTAATTTTTTTGATTTTTTTATTATTTTTATTTCAACTTTTTTAATTTTTTAATTTTTTTTATTTCATTATTTTATAAATTTTTTAATTAGACATCTATTTCACTGCGAAACAGCAATCAAAAACTTACATTTTTTTTAATTTTTAAATGTTGAATTTTTTTTTATTTTTAAAATTTATTATTTTTTTATTTTTTTATTTATTTAGTTTTCCATGTTTAAAAACTTTTTTCAGTTCTTTAATTTTTTGAATATTTTATAACTACTTTTTCATTTTTCAGTTTTAAGAATTTTTTTATGTTATAATTTTTTTAATTAGACATCCACTTCAACATTTTAACGTAGAAAGCAAAAGTCATTCATAATCATCATTCATCGTGAGTTATTGGTCAAAAACTTCAAATCAAAAACTTTACTCTTCACTTCGCTCCATTTTGACACTTGATTTTATCACTGCCCAACAAAATAAAAGTCGTACAATCATGATCCTCTATAATACCGAGTTTTTGATCAAAAACATTGTATTAAAAAAGTCACACCAAAAAAGTCAAGTTTTTTAGAAAATGGCCGACATGTCCGCATCAAAAATCGTTAGAAATCAACGGAAGTTGACATAAAAATTTAATACAAATGGTAGAGAAGTGCAGAAAATTGATCAAAAATCATGAAAAAATGTTGAAAAATAGGTTGACCTCAAAATAAGAAAAAAGTTGATCAAAATCATCGAAAATTGGATTAAAATTTGACAAAATGGGTGTAAAGTGAAAATAATTGACCAATGATGAAAAAAAAATAGAAAAATAGACAAAAATTAAGCTAAATTGTGAAAAAAAGTTTTCAAAATCTTCAAAAAATTGATTCAAATTTCACAAAAATAGACAAAAATTTCGCGAAATTATGCAAAAAAACATTCACAATCATTAAAAATTCAGGAAATTTTGCCAAAAATGGGTGAAAATTGACCTTCAGTATGAAAAACAATCGTCAAAAACCATCGAAAATTTTATCAATGTTTGACAAAAATGGAGTAAAAAGTGAAAAAATTGAACAACTATCAAGAAAAAATGCTAGAAAATAAGCGAAAATGGGCTCAATTTATCAGAAAATTCATTGAAAATCTTCAAAACTTTAATTCAACTTTAACTAAAATTAGCAAAAACAATTACAAAACATTGATTAAAAATGGAAAAAAAATGTTGAAAAATGAATGGACAGGACCTAAAAAATTGAGAAATTTATTCAAAACTGTCGGAAATTGGAAAAAAATTGTCAAAAATAGGTGAAAATCTACCAAAATTATGGAAAACAATCGTTAAAAATCATCGAAAATTGAATCAATATTTGACAAAAATGGTATCAAAAGTGCAAAAAAAGAAAAAATGTTGAAAAATAGGCAAAAATTAACATCAAATTTCATAAAATTCGGTAAAATGTGCAAAAAATAAATGTTGAGAAAAGGACGGAAATTAACCTAAATAAAAAAAAAAAAATCATTGGAAATCATCGAAAAATTGGTCAAAATTTGCCAAAAATTGGGTAAAATTGACCTAAATTACACAAAAAGTGATAGAAAAACCATCAAAAATTGGGTTAAAATTTGACAAAAATCAGTAATAAGTGCAAGAAACTGACCAAAGGTCAAGAAAAAATGTTGGAAAATAAACAAAAATTCATCCAACTTGGGAAAAAAAAATACGTTAAAAATGATTAAAAACCAAGATGAAATTTCACAAAAATTAGGTAAAATTTGCAAAAAAAATAGTTGAAAATTAACCTTTTATATGGAAAAAATCGTTCAAAATCATAGAAAATTGCGTTGAAATGTGACAAAAATGGATAAAACGTTCAGAAAATTTTATCAAAAAACTCAAAGAAAAGTTAAAAAAATTAGTGAAAATTAACCTAAAATATGAAATAATTCGTTGAAAATCAGAGAAAATCAAGTACAAATTCGGTAAAAAAAAAAAAGATACAAAAATCATGGAAAAATGTTGAAAAATGATAAAAAATTCACGTAAAATACGAAAATAATAGTTGAGAATCATTAAAAATAGGGAAGAATTTCACGGAAAAAGCTAATAGTTGACCTAAAAATATGAAAAAAAAATCATTGAAAATTTTGTTTTAAAAAGGTGAAGAAAATTGATCGAGAATCAGGAAAAAATTTTGAAAAATGCATGAAAATTGGCCTAAATTATGAAAACATGAAAATCAATTGATACGTTCAGATTTATTATAACTTCAACTTTCGTAAAGGCGGTTACTGTAGCTCTGCTTTTAGAAACAAAATTCATCTTTCAATTATCAAACATTCGTAAGTTGAGACATAACATATTTTTTCGAATTTTGAAAAACCGACTTTTGATTAAATTTTGACTAATTCGATGGCATAAATTGCTACCATAGTGGTTTGGTTTTGTCTGCATAGCTTCGTTGGCGAGATACGCTTACCAACTTTAGTCCTGTACTATGTTCGCTTGAAATAATGCTTGAACACAACTCAAGAGGGTGAAAAAATTTAGAAAATCAGTTGGAAAAAATTATTATTAATCGAGCCTTACCTCTGCAATTCTGCAAGTATCGTGTTTCAATTGGTAAAACCATATCTGCATTTATTCTCATGTACCTAACCCAACCAGATTAACCCTTTATTAATTCTCATTACCAGACGAAGGAATTTACAACACCTACATCTTAGACATGGACGCCACTGGAGATAACCCTTGGGCTCTATTACTTCACTGTGCCGAAAAATCCGGCAGCACACGATACCTTTCGAGTTTCGTGCTGTCACGCAAATCGACTCTACTTCCAAATGTCATATCATTTTTACGCGACAAATTGCCACGATACGATATCGATCTACAATACATGTTCAAGATGAAACAGAAGGACTGCTCATCCGAACACATTCCATTATTTTACCAAGCAATTAGAGACATGTTGAAACCACGTGCCGTCTCCAAACATCCGCTAAAACATCCGGAACATCAATAAAATGAAAAACATACGCCGTTTTTTTTATTACCTAACCGATGTTTATTAATTAAATTTTTTATCATTACATATTTATATTTATATAACAATTTAACATTACCTAGTATGTTCTCGAATCGTATTTTTTAATCTAAAACGAAAAAAAAAAAAAGTACAAAAAAAATAGTAAAAATGTAAATCTAAATATAATTGTTTTTCGTACAGGTTTTTACATAATTCTCCGCATTTACATGAGTACAAACTACAGTTTACTCTCGTAATGTTTTATTTTTTTAATCAGTCTGAGGAAAAAGCCGGTCATCATAATGTAATATTGTCGCTTATTAGGATACCAGAAGATCTTCGAGGACGCATTCGCGTCAACGCTTAAATTTTTGTCCGCTTCATGATACAAGAGCGCCGAGATGGAAACCATCATCTCAAAAATTGCGCAATCTTGATAAGCGTCTCTAAATTGGTACAAAATTCGTCACTAATCGGATGAGAAAAACTACATGAAAAAAAAAAAAGACAGAACAAAAATAAAGAGAAACAAAAGAAACAAACAATGCCTGCCTGACTCGTGTTAAGGCGCTAGGTATACAAGAAAAAAACATATATAAGTCGTAATTAGTAAATACGTCAAGAAACTGAGTAAATTAGTTTGTATCGATATTTGAAATCTCAAGTGTCATAATAATTCGTGTAAATAAACACGACGTTTTAACTGTACGATTCTCATTTTTAAATTTATTTTTCCATGTTTTTTTTTTTTTTTTTTTTTGGTTTTTTTTTTTTTTTTTTTTTTTTTTATTTTGCTTTTTTTGCTTTTTGCAATTCTCGTAATATTACCGTATTGAAAAATTTAACGAGTCAATAATACCCATTTTTCAATAGTAATCGAGTAGAGATGGAACAAAACAAAACCTTCGCCGGCGATGTTAATCGGTATTTGCACATAAACAGATACAAATACGCGGGTAAGATACAAAATTTTTTCGTACATTCGAACATATTTTGTCATGTGTCATTCGCGATGCAGTCGTAGATCTTGACAGACTACTTTAGTAAATGTTGAAAATTTCCGAGAAATTCATCGTTTAGATTATAAATAAATAATAATGATAACAGCGATAAAAATAATGATAATAATAAATCTTAAAATATAGTACATAATTATGTAGCTGGATGCTGTGCTAAATAATTGATAAAGAGTTCAAAACCAAACTAAAAAAAAAAAAAGAAAAAAAAATCAAAACTGTCCTTAGGATTTTTAATAAATATTACTCAATATCGATCCTTATTCGTGATGGAAAGTGCCATGAAACGAAATGCAATCATCTCAGTATTCAACCGCATCAAGAATTTCTACATTATTAATTTGCATTTTTTCACCAGATGTAAGTATAAATTTCAAACAAATGACGACGGTCGTTTTTGTACAGGTTAAATTCACAAGTGTACGGATGAAATCCATAATTTACAACTGAATACGATTGGAATTCGGAGATCAACGGATTAATTCGAGTATTATCGGATTAATTCGGCAATTTTCGGGTAAAAACGATAAGAATCGTGAATAATCGGGTAAGTTCGAGTGTTACCGGATTATTTCAGAAATTTTCAGGCAAAAAAGCAATAAGAATTGAGGATAATCGGATAAATTCGAATGTTATCGGATTGATTCGGAAATTTTCAAATTGAAACGATAAGGCTTGCGGATAATTGCGTAAGTTCGGGTGTAATCGGATTAATTCGGAAACTTACAGGTAAAAATGATAAGAGTAAAATTGAAGAAAATTGGAAATATTCGAGTATCATCGATTAAATTCGGAAATTTTTGACAGAAAACGATAAGAATCGAGGATAATTGGATACATTTGAATTTTATGGAATTAATTTAGAAATTTTCGCATAAAAACGATAAGCTTCGCAGGTAATCTAGTAAGTTTCAGTGTTATTGGATCAGTTCTAAAATTTTCAGGTAAAAACAATAAAAATCGTGAATTATCGGATACATTTGAATGTTATCGGATTGATTTGGAAATTTTCTCATAAAAACGATAAGATTCACGGATAATTGGGCAATTTTAAATGTTATCGGATTAATTTGGAAATTTTCGAATAAAAATGATAAGAATCGCAAATAATCGGAATCCGTGGTAGACTCAAATTTTTTTGGATTGATTTGGACATTTTTGCATAAAAACGATAAGATTTGCGGATAGTCTAGTAAACTTGAGTGTTATAAGATCAGTTCTGAAATTTTCAGATAAAAACAATAAGAATCATGGGTAATTGGATACATTCGAATGTTATCGGATTGATTCGGAAATTTTCGGATAAAAACGATAAGAATCGTGAATAAATAAATACACTATAATGTTATCGGATTAATTCGTAAATTTTCGCCAAAGAACAATCACCTTCGTGGAAAACCGAGGAAGTTCGATTGATATCGGATTAATTCGAAAATTTTCGGATGAAAACAATAAGACTCGTGGATAATTGGATACATTCGAATGTTATCGCATTGATACGGAAATTTTTGCATGAAAGCGATAATCTTTGCGGATAATTTAGCAAGTTTGAGTGTTTTCAGATTAATTCAGAAATTTTCAGATAATAACAATAGAAATAAAATTATGGAAAATCGGATAGATTCGAGTATTATTGGATATATTTGAATAATTTTCAAGTAAAAACGATAAGAAACGTGGATAATCGGATACATTCGAATGTTATCAGATTAATTTGAAAATTTTTAAATAAAACTGTCCAAATTCAAGAACGATTGGATAAACTGGAGTGTTGAAATAATTTGATTATTTTTAAGATATATGTACAATTAAAATCTAAAACAACTAATAATAATTTCGAAAGTTTGAATTCCAACGGCAAATTTTTTGTTACAGACTCTTCAGCATTCATATTATAAAAAATACTCCAGTAAGTAATGTAAAAAAAAAAATCAGAAAAAAAGAAACAAATGCAAATCATAACATAGTCAAAATTTCAAAAATACATTGCCAATGCAAAAAAAAACCTATCCCAACCAAACCATCCACAAATTAGGTTCAATTTTATCGAAATCCTTTCAAATTAAAATTTCAAATCGTTTTTCAAAACCTGGCCTCCTAATCAGATTCAAATTACTTTTGGATTTCATCCGACGATACACTAACGACGCCCACTAAAAAACACAAATCACTCCCTTGCCTAGCTTAAACTACCATAAAAATATCCCTGAATGCAAGTGATCAAGTGTAAAATAGCTAATTTACAAAAATACTTCGTTACTAAGCAAACTTCAACCTACCAAACATAATTCAAAGACTCAAAAGATCATCATTTTCAATTCGTAATACATTTAAACAAAATATAATATACCTCGAGATCACTTCTAATTCTATTTTTTTGGGGGGCAAGAATACGAAAAGGAAATTTCGCCAGAGGACTTTTCACACACACACACAAAAAAAAAACACCAATGAACTATGCGCAGAGGTCGACCACAACATCAAAACCTTCCAAATCCACGTATTTTACTACAAAAAAAAAAAAAAAACTATCGGTAGCGAACCAAAAAAATAAATAAATAAACAAATGAATAAAAAATGTCCACGAGGAAAACAAAATTAATACTCCGAAATAATACCCGAAACAATCAACCTCTCAAACTTTCCATTAATTTTCATATTTTACACATGCTACATAAACTTAAACATAATAAAAAGAAGGGGGAAAAAGTCAATAAAAAAAAAAATAAATAAATAAATAAAAAAAAAGAATAGTAAGAGTAAAAATCAAAATCAAAAAAAAATATTCTTAATAAGATTACGTATAATTCATATATCGTGTAATAAATATTAATACGTTAAATAAGAGAATTTCACAAAATTCTTAATCAATAATAAACGCATTAGTGTGTATATATTTATAGTATATATACCGTCTCGCATAAATATCGTAAAAATTCCACAAGTTGTAACCATAATAATATATATATATATATGGAAACATCGTTACAACTTCGCGATGATATTTTTCGTTCTAATAAACGAGTTGTTTCATTTTTTTTTTTTTTTTTTTTTTTTTTTTTTTTTTTTTTTTTTTTAAATTTTTTTT
>FIZR01007233.1:0-74218 GCA_900060175.1 Ferrisia virgata
TTTTTTTTCCTCCTCTTTTTTTTTTTTTTTTTTTTTTTTGAAGCATCGTAATATAATTTTTTTTTTTTCAAAAATTTACATTTCAACAGGAAAACCACACCATAACACATAACTTATGTTATGTAAAATAAAAAACTGAACTGAGCGGTTCAAGACAAGATTTAATGAAAATATTCAAAGAAGAAAATACTTAATACAATTCATAGGCTCGCATCGTGCGTATTTTGTCAATAGTGGATTAGAAGATGTAAAAAAGTCACGTCGAATTTTTGATGAATTTCGTATTCTATTTATTAAGAATTTTATATTGACAAGGGATTCAAATCTTTTGCTGTGTATTTTATAAAAATTTTAATATTCATATTACAATCTTGGTTGAAAGTTGACTTTCTAATGAAACAGATTATTATTTCTGTTACATTAGAAATAAACAGCTGCTTAGACTACTTACCTACTCAACTGTGTATTTGTACGGAAAGAATTTTTTTAACAACTTACTTATTACGTACAAATGAACGCTATTTCGATTTATTTTATATTAAAGAAGAATCTAATGGAAAAATATGTTAAAATTCAAGTATTTTATATGTGTACTTACCTACTTATTTGGAAATTAATTCAAAGTGCTTGGGTATTTTTTTGAACTTCCTGTTTTGAAACTTTTGAGAGAAGCATTACTGTCGTCAACGATGTAGTTCGAAAAAAGACTTGAAATGTCAGCAAACTTATATTGGAAAGTTTATTTTGATTTTTTCCAAGTTCACAGCAATACTTACGATGCACAGTCTTCTGCTTGAAGATTCAAAAGTTGCAAATATATTTCCCACAATGAATCTTTGACAGAATATGCGATTGAAGTTTATTTTTTTTTATTTATTTATTTTTTTTTTTGCTGGCGAATCGAATATCGAAAAGCATTGTTTGTGAGTTCTTTTTACCGTATAAAAACCGTATTATTTCTAAGCTTCATCGTTTTTTACCGTTCAGTTGAAGATTACTTGCGAAAACAGTTTTGCAATTTTTAAGCATATTGAAAATAACTTAAATTTTATCAAATATGTTCATTATGTTGGAAATTATGAAATTAGAGATAATATGAAAAAAAACCAATAGGTAGTAAAAATATAGATTACGTACGTTTTCTTTTATCATAAAAATGCTTGCAAGTTACTTGAAATAGTCGAATCCACGAGGACATGTTTGTATTATTAAATGGCTTGTTGCCAAGTAAGTCATCGAATAAAAAGTTGACTAAATTAGTTTTCTCATCTGTGATAGACTGTAATAAAATACATCCATAAAATTTTTTCAGACATTGTTATCCTGATTTCGATAAATTATTATTCAATTGGTTGAAAATTAAGCATGTAATTACTTGTTCACAGTATATCGTCTTTTCAAATGAATTTGTTGGACTAAAATTTTCAGAAATTAAGAAAATTAATCTAACACTCTTAAGGAAACACTTCATAAAAATATTTAGACTTATAATAACAAGTGAATACACCAACGGTTGTTAAATTTAGTTACGTAGTATATATTACTTACCTGTTTAATTGATGATAATACTTCATTTTAACGAAGTGGAAAAATTTTACTTACTTAAATCTATACTTTCGTAAGTTTAATTGGATGTTAAAAAAAAAATGAAAAATTTTTGGTTAATATTTGATAAGGTTACCTGCTATAATACGATAAAATTACAAAAGTTTTGAAATTCTAGTTTTCGAATGAAATTCTGTTATGAGATACGAACTGATTTTTCAAATTTATATCACATTTCTTCGTTGATGTTATTAATAGTAACGTAGATAATCCGAGATAAGAATACGTACTTGTAATCTAGAAGTACCTTCAGATATTTCAAATAAGTCCGCTACAAAATTTATTTTGAAAACTTCTCATTCCTAAATTTTAAACTACTAAGTTGAATCAATTTTTATATCCTTTATGCGCGGTGGTAATCATTTGACAGTAGTGCTGGGAGCTAAAATCAAGTTGAAAATTAACATAATTTTTTTTTTTTTTTTTTTTCAATATGAGGGAAATTCATTTCTAAGATCTTGAAAAAGTTTTATTCGTCGAAACTTTTTCACGCAATTTATCGCTACCGGCACAACAAATAGTAGTTCCTTCTTCTTCGAGAATAATTTAAATTCAGCCACAGGCTGTTTCATTTTTTTTTACACGAAATACTTACGTATCTTACTTAATTGAAAGTGGATACCTTATTCTTAGTTTAAGAAATTTTAAAAGTTTTTTAGTAGGTAGTAAATGTCTAGATATGTATTCAACCTCCATGAGGCTGTATGGTATATATTTTTTAAACATAAACAAGTATAAATAGCAGTATAAAAATTACCTAATAATTTAAATTTTCAAATGGAATTAAATGGAATGATGCAAGTTGGTATATGCGAAATAAATACGAAACGCTGATACAAGTTATTTTGATTCTTTGAATCGTAATGATCATTACTAACATTTTTGCCACTGAAATTCGAATTATTTATCAAAAATGACGGCAGAACGGAATTTTGAACATTTTAAAAATCCAGTGTATCTACTAAATATGGTCGAGTTTTGTCTGCAATGATTTTTAGATATTGTACGATTCGAAAGAGAATCATTCTCATTTGTATAATGTACACAGCAACCTGAATCGAAGCACAATTTCAATTATTGCCACAATTGAAAATTTTAAGAGTTCACAATTCACATGATTAGTGAATTTGAATATCATACCGTCGCGTCGATCATCGATAATGTATCTCTGGCAGAAATTATACAAAAATTATTACACATATTTATCACCCAGCGCTATTTTTCCATAACTTATGTTTTCCATTATTTTCGAAAAATTGAGCCAGGAATGAGGTAAATCATTCAAATGTGAATGGCTAAATATTCACATACATACATATGTATTATGTACCTACACATATCTGTACAACAAATAAAGTGAACACAGCCGATTCTTACATTTCTCGCAATCAGGGATGGAAGAACGAGTGAATTTTGGTCCTTGTTTTTGTTATTGTTCTCGCGAATCAAAATTTTTGTACTTGTTGATTTTGTTTTCATTTAGAATTTGTAAACTTTGTTCTCATTTTGTTCTTGTTATTCACGGTTCTTGAAATATTGTTCTCTTTTACTGTTCTTGTTCTTGTCGGTTTTTGCTATTCAACGTCTACTTGTTCTTTCAAACCAATTTTCAAGGCTGTTTCTTATTCTTCAAGAATGGTAAAATTAAGTGTGTTAATGTTTTTTTTTCAGATTATTCAAGTTTTTATCACAGGGCACTCTTTCACTACTAGCTATAGATGCAACATTGTTTTTAGCGAAAGAATAAATATTCAATAGATTGAGATATTTGAGATGATTTTGAAGTAAATAATTAATTAAACAGATAAATGACTGAAAGTAATAATTATCAATTCTTTTTCACAAATTTACAACAATGCATTGCTAATTCTCATTTGTGTATAGTCATCTTTAAAATTTTAGAAGATCTGAAAAATACATTTGAAATTCCAAAGTTTTTCGAGCGCTCCAACGTACTTATTGTTTTGTTCTCGTTCGTTCAATCACATTCCGAAATGACAAATTCATGGCTACTTGGGAAGTCGGGAGTATAATAGTAAAAAATTGGGGTCACGTGATCAAAAGTAGAATTGTGATTCGTGAACACAGTCAATAGAAGTTGAGAGCTGGTTGAGGGATGTAGAAAGTTAGGTACATTACTAGTGTCTAGACCTTGAAACTCCTCGAATTCTTATCAGGTATTTTGGACGTTTGTTTACACTTATTTGGACTCGGCGTTTTTTCGGCATTTAATTACACTATGAACATCCGATCAATTTTTATTTTAAAAATCCAAAATAAATAACGTGAAATGGGTTAGTTAGCCCTAAAATGAATTGAAATGAAATTCCTGAAGATGTAAGGCAGAACTAGAAATAGAATAAATTCTAGTTACTTTCAGTGTTATCAGAGTTTAACTTTGAGGTTACCTTTTAACACCATTTTTTATAATTTTATGTATAAAGCGAAGTTTTTTTCTCGTATTCCATTTGTTTGTAATTTTACCATCATTTTTTAAGTTACTTATTCGTTATCAAATTTTAAGAATTTTCTTTCCAGTTACTTTTTGTTTCAGTGTTATAAAGAGTACCAAAATGGTTACGTTTTAGTACCAATTTTTTGTAATTTTTAAAATGAATTTTTGTTCGTTTTGCATTCCTATTTCTTGTGATGTTACTTTCAAATTAAAACGAAGTCAATTAACTAGAAATTGTTTATTCATTTCGCCCAAATCTCATTCACTCATTAAATTCAACCCAGGAAGATACAAAAATTTACCAAGTTCAAAGTGTAAACAAATATTCAAAATACCTGATAAAAATTCGAGGAGTTTCAGGGTCTAGACACCAGTAGAAACATCGGAATTACATGACTATAGTTCATTCCAACCAAGAAGGGACTAAATACATGTATGCTCATTTCTGCGGCTAAAATCTCTCATTTTTAATGAGTAATTCTGTTTTTTGTTCAACTAAATCATCCCCGAAAATTAAAATGATGCACATTCCTGTTATCATTTCAGTGATCGGTAATTTTCATTATTAGTTCTTTCAATAGAATTAAGCAAAAAAAAAATGCACTTTGAAAATGGGAATTTGAATTGCAAAATCGAGCATATTTAGCCCCTTTTCGATTGGAACAGACTGTATAATGTATGTTTTATTTACACGAATTTTAGGAAATCAGGATTTTGGACACTTTTAAAATTCCTTTTTTTTTCGATCATCTTATCAGATTTCCAAAGCAAGAAAATTTCTTCGTTTTGAAAATCCAAAATCCATCTTAAAAAGCTACTTCACTTGGGGATTTTCATTTGGATTCTGATTTTTGAAATTCAGAATCCGAATAATTGAAAAACGGATTTTGTAAAATTCATGCAAAATCCGTGTGAATAAAACATACCTATTGACGTTCATATTCTATATTCTAATCAGGCTCATTTGTTGGTTAGATTGTTACCTTTATGTGTTATTCATTTGTTGGTTAGATTGTTACCTTTATGTGTTATTCATTTGTTGGTTAGATGATTACCTTTATGTGTTATTGTGTTCGTCAGTTTCCATTTTACGTTCGTTGGTACACTTTGTCGTCATTGTGGTGGAATTTATTGAGACTGTGCTTACCTGAAAATGTAAAAATCGAATGGATTAAGTAGTGTTTTGTAATAATTATGTAATTATTATCCTGTTAGTGAAAAGCGTTGTTATATATGGGATGTGGATGTATAAAATAAGTGAGTACATAAGTACTTGAGCACATATGTAGCTTCTCTTGTGTATATTTCTAATTGAATGCTGCTGATCTATGCCGATATTAATGATATGATGATCAAAAGTTTTCGGTCTAGCGTAGGCAAAAATGTCTAATGAAACCTCAAAGTACTATTTTAATTATTACATATTGCATTACTCATTCACGTATGTATGTATTTTTTACAGGAATGAATAATGTATGAAGCATGAAGATATGAAATTAATTCTCATTTTCACTCAATTATGGATTGCTGTGACATCCACCGGTAAAACAGGTAAGGTTTTGATTATTCTTTGCACCTGCAATGGTGATTATAATTATCTAGTGCAGGAAAATTGAGCGATGTTGAAGATCCGATGTACGATGTTCTTATTAATTCTCAGAAACTGAAATAACCGTGTAATATAGTGGTTTGAATGAGAAAAACGATTCCAAAAAGTTACTAATCTTGTGCTCAGTATCTTCTGACAAGTTGCCAGTATTCAAATTCGGTTATATTTTCTGCGAAGGTAACCGGAGTCGATTTTTTTGTAAAAGCATTACTGTTCCTGTTTTTAATTGTATTTTGTGAGGTTTTCTAATACAAGTGGATGGAATGAAAATAACCAATCATGTGCCTCCAGTTGGCTTCTTCTTGGACTTGTTCTACGTAGTTTTACATCGCCAAGTATCGTTTCTTCTTTGATGATGCAATTTCTATGAAGTTTCATTGAGTTTACTTGCTTCTATGTTTTCAAGGTATAATATTGTTCGCGATGCTAGTGTATTATCATGATTAAACATTTGACCTACAAGAAGTCAACCAAGTTAATTTGACATCGTTCCGTTTCAACGTTATTTTCTTTCGTAACAAAGGTAAAATTTCCGTTACGAATTCGCGGTGTCTCATGTAGCTATGTACGTTCCTCTGTTCGTCTTGTGCTGTGGAAAAAAAAATGATTTTCGTTATTATTTGGTGATCTTGCAGAAAAAAATAAGGAAGAATAAATGATAAAAACTTTGCAGTTACGAAACATCGCGATATGCTGTATTTCTTTTACCACAGTACATTAAATTTGAGTTGTACATGAAAACGTCTTTACGACGCGCATACATAACAAGATAGAAGTCTTTTATGAATGCAAGACATGCAGACTTGCTCGGTTTCATATTCTGCAAAATGGCAACGATGGCTGCATGAGTGCTGTCTTTCTAGGGTTAACATGATGTTTTGATGATTAATAGAAATACCAAAGATATCACGTAGTTGAAACTTTTTTCCTCTCTATACCGCGTACAACTTTGTCGTCTATCATTTTTGACATTCAGATTGTTACTATACATAACCTACTGATTTACTAAGTGAAAATTTTAGTAGATGACAATGAATTTAAGCAGGCGCAGGCGACTAGAATGGAGAGTATTATAGGACTGCGGGACTGATTTTGATGTACATTAGTTTCGTCATATACCGTTCAGCTTTTCCATTTCTTTCTCTGTTCTTGCATTAGAAGCGCTTATATTTCAATACTCGTGTCGCGTACGCGTTAAAATTAAATAACCGGAATATTTTTCCACTGCGAGTAAAATTTCATTCGGCGAAAAGTTCGCAGGGTCGTACGTTTTATTACACCGTAAGAATTCACAATAGCCAATTAATTTTCAAATTTAACACTTCAATTTCCACGTAATTTATTTCGCTCCCAGAGAGAAAAAAATCCCTTAAATAGGTATCCTATTCGAATCATCGTACATGTGTGAATTTCGAATGGTGAATGAATTTTTTAGGCAAAAAAATCCAACTGGAACCTACTGGAATTCGTAACCGCGTGAAAAATATGTACTCGTAAAAGTTACCAATTCAATTTGCTCGATGGATTTCAATCATAATGGCGATCGGAAGCTAAACAAACTCATTTATGTATATTTCTAACTCCGTACGTATTTACTGCCCCATTTCGACATAAAAGTCACGTTTTTACCATCTTGAAACTTGTATAAACAAGTGAATTTTATGCCTGGACGAAGCATACGCGATACGCGTAAATTTCGACCACAATTTTCATCTTTTGTCATAAATTGTTCTCGGTGACAGCTTTTTTCCAACATTATAATCCTACGCTTTTAGAATATCTTACTCTGGTCTGACGGGCGGTGGTCTGAATGCTGAAATGGGAAAAAATATTCGTAGGTATAGGTACAAGGACGACACCTTGATACGGTTACAGTACATGAAATAATGTTGCATTATCAACGAACCATTATTTACTAGCTCGAGTAGCTCTTCGTCATTTTCAGGAAGAATTTCTTTTTACATTTACTGAACCATCAACGCCATGAATTAAATATCCCAACTTCGTCAAAAAATTTTCCGTTGCCGGAAAGTTTTCATTTTATCAGAATACGAACTATTGATAAGAAATGAAAACCATGATGTCTACTTTTTGAGACTAGAATTAGTAACCTTCAACTCGAAGTGAAAAAGAATCTGGAGTATTTAAGAAATATACGAGTGGACATTCATTCGGTTTCATTTAGAAAAAAAAAGGCCACAGAACCTGTCGAGCAAAATAAACACCGAGCAGGAAAAAATGTTAGATTTTTTCAATACGTTTTATTTTCGTAGCATACGTTTCTTCGAAATTTCATTTCAGTTGAAAGAATTTCATTCGAGTAGTCTGATTTTTTTTGAACCTTCGTATAAATTAATATTTCATTATTTGAAAATTATTTTATTTCCATAATATTTCAACAGAACATTCGTCAAATAAAATTTCTGTATCACACCGATGATACTAATCCCCTATTGCATAAAACCTTTAAAAAAAAAAAATACCCTGCAAAGTGTATACACATTGAAAACGTTGATAGACAAACAGTGATGGAAAATTTGAAAAACGAAACAAACGTTCAGTTCAGCGAAAAAAAAACTCTTCGGTAAATATTTTTTCGAAAAATCACAACCACTATAATTCTTTCTCGACATACTTACCCTAGATTCGAGGCTGAAAAATAAACCAAGAGATCATTCGCAGCTTCGTATTATGCAAATAAATAATACGCAGATATCGCATATCGTTATAATAAATGTTTAAAAAAAAACAAGATGTGAATTGTACTGTATTACGTCAATTTTGCTCAAAAAATATGCCTCTTCTTTAAAAATTTGTTTTGAGGCGAACAGTTCATTTTGTAAATTTTTACGTGATTTTTGAGACTATTCAGGTATATTTTTAATAATGTAGTGTGGTGTTTCGTTTATCTCTGTTGATCTGTTACCAATATTTGCTGTTTAGTTGGAAACTCAAATTATAATGGTAAAATTTTCCTTAGCATGCTTTTGTTTGTTTAGATTGGACATGGGATGTAGCATCGTAAATTTTGTTTTGGGTGTTTTGGTTTCTGTTTAGTTTCAATTTTTTCTTATCTCTGTTACAGCTTGTTCAATTGATTCTAGCACCCTTCCCCCCCCCCCCGCTTAGCAAAATGAGAATTTTCTGTATTGAAAATGTAAAGTTGGTAACTTGTTCGTAAAAACACCAATAGTAGGTGTCAGAAAATGAAAATATATAGAAGTAAGTTTTCAACCTTAATGTTTAACACGAAAAATGGTCACTTTCCTGGGGGGAGGGGGTGCTAGAATCAATTGAACACCCTGTATACAGTGTGTCTGTTTGATTCTGATCCCCCGTTGGGAATTTGTCTCACAACAGGTAGCTTAGTACTTCTGAATATGGTAAAAATAGACAGTTGTGGAATTTTCAAATATAAGTGTACGTTTTTTCTTGTTCAGGTATGTACTTTCGTATCAAGAAGATGAATTGTGTTTTTTGATTTTTCAAGTATTCTAACCTTGATTCCGGAGTCATTCTTGAACCTTGACTTTTGACTTCATCTGACTCCGGAGTTGACGAAGAATTCAGTTCATGACTTCAAAATTTCACTACAGACTCCAGAGTCATTTTTTGACCTCGACTGTTAACTCTCTTTGACTTCGGAGTCATAATTTTACTGACCTGAATTTTGATACCACAGCTCCAGTGACGGTCTGAAATTCACAGGAGTCAGACTGAAGTTGAGGTAATTTTGACTCTGACTTCGGATTCACTCAGGGTACCTGATTAGATGTTTCACAAAAACACAATACTTCAGTTATATGATCGACAATTTTTTTGAGTTACCATATTTATTTTCATTTTTTTGAATTGTTATTTAGTTTTTAAGTTTACTTCGTTGTGTTTTCATTTCGATTTTGATCTGCTCCATTTTTCTTGCGCTGGTTTGTTTCTTTTGTTTGATTTGTTTGATTTTGCTTCATTTTATTCAAAATTTGACAATCGTTGCAGATTTTGAATTTCGAATTGAACGAATGTGTGAATAAATTTTTTTTCCATTATTTTCTGCAATTAAAGAAATTCTTCATTAAATTACAAATTTTAATTTGTTTGCTATTATAATAGATTTACTGTTTTATATGAAATTAATAGAAGTTTAAAGTAAATTTTATTATGTTATCAATACGATTTTGGGGATACCTTGAGTTACAATGATCAAACATCAATTGTATTTTTTCGCAACCGTGCCACCCAAATTATAATTTACTTAATTTACTGTATTTACCCAGATTTAAAGACCGTTGCTTTTACTAATACCAACACACGAAACCCTTGTACATGATTCATCTTGTAAACATAATTATCAATATGTTACTGAGTACTGTTTCCCTATCTCATTCTCGTATAAGAAATTTGGAGAAGTGAATCATATTCCGTCATTTGTGGTGGGAACTTGGTTATAATGAGAAAATCTATGAAATAAGTAATCCATTTAATATGATCCAGTTGTTGTGAAAAATTAATAGATACGATATTCGACCTCGATGCATCATTCCTGGGAGAAGGAATTAAACAAGAAGATTATTTCGTGGGTAATAATGACAACAATGCTAACGGGATCTTTCATTCAAAAATTTCCTCATTTCAGACAAATCATACTTTTTTAGTCAATACAAACACAGATGTGTGTTTTTTCACCTCAGATCACTATTAATTTAAAAAAAAAAACGAATAATGGAGCTTTATTGTTTTTTAATTAACACTATAGGCAGAGTTTGGTGATTTTATTTGGTGGGGAGGGGGAGGCAAGTCTCCAGGGTGGTAGAAAAGAAAATGAAATGAATATTTACATTTGAATTAGTTTAAAATGTTTTAATAAGAATGAGGAAGGGTCGCAAGTTGAATTTGTGGTGTGAAATAGAAACGTTTGAATGATCAGGCGAAGCAAAAGAGAAAATTTGAAAAAAAATTAGATTTTTATCGGAAAACAGGTGCATTTCTCTAGTTTTAGTTTCAATGTCTTACGTTTTACTATCAAAAATATCAAGGGTTTTTAAGAGAATTGTTTCAAAATTTTATTGACATTTCATTATTTTTATATATTTGTGTGACGTTCTGAACATTTTTAAAAAATTCAGTTTATTTCAAAAAAATTTCTGTCATTTTTTTTAGATATTTATCATGCACTAGAGAACTTTCTGGCGGCGGAGGGGGGGCTCATTTAATATCTGAAAGAGCTTAACCCCCCCTCTCCGCCCACTCTTTTAAAACCACTTATGATGAGCACTTCTCAAATTTCAATTAAAAATGAATACCAAATATGTATTTAATTGCAAAACTTCACAGTGATAAGGATGTATAAAAATTTTTGAGAGACAATTTGATAAAAGAAGTGACAATCATATGGATATTTGGCAACATTCGATGCCCGATCGTTGAGCACTTACGGCATCTCAAAATTTTTAGAGCTGTTGACAAATAAACAATTTTACATGTTGCCAACCTGCATGTGTGGAGAAAAATTCCCAAAGGGGAACAGAATCAGACACCCTGTGAATAAAAATATGACTACTAATTGTCTTTTTATAGTGTAATATTTTTTTCAATTCTTTGATCAGCTTGATCGATTAACATCTATGAATTTCAACTCGGAACCTAATAGGTTGAATTTTAACCAATGAAAATGTAAGATTACGTTGTTTCTTGGAGAAAGTTAACGTTTGTTCATGACACCTGATATACCTTAGCAGAAACCACTTCAGCGATTTTTTTCATTAAACGAAAACTTCTACGATTCTAACCGCAATTTCCGTTCTTTCTTACACATTTTAACATTTGTAAGAACACATACGATAAAAGTAACGTGTTTCCATCTCTCTTTCCGCGTACTCATTGCTCTCGTCAAAAAACAAGGAAAAAAAGAACAGAGAACAGCGGGGGAAAAAAACTCAATAAAACTTTACCAACCATTTAAAGAACTTACGAACAATAAATTCTTAAAATCGTGACAAACTATTCTACTTCCTTTTCCATTCATTCATCAAACCATAGAACGGGCTTTATTTTGTGCCGGAATTTTTGGCATCATTTATATATAGCACATGAAGCCGATTCCGATTAGAGCATTTTTCCACAGTTGATGTAATAATAATAAGGATAGGATTACAGGAGAAAAACACGATACTTTCGACACGGTGTAAAGAATTAAATTAAAAATCAACTCGAAGATGCGATGTTTACGAAATAATAATAAAAAAAAAAAAACCGCAATATAGGTCGCGGTGCGATTTAAAAAAACTTCACAAACATTTTTATTTGTATCACGAATGCTTATTTTGTGGCGATGGTTTGCCGTGGGAGATACCATTCTTCGAGCGGATTTGTCTCGAATTTTGAGTTTTTCAGACGAAAAAAAAAAATATATATATATATATATAATAATACAATCACCGCAAATGGAAAACTTGGGGGCGAGAAACGTATTTAGAAATAAACTTCGTCAACGTAGTGAAAATCGAATAAAAATAAAATGAAAGTTTCACAACAAAAACTTTCGTTTCGCCTTTTTAAAAATAAAAGTTATCATTTCTCGCCGCCAACAATGTCGATGTACATGCATGCACACGCAGCGTATGAAGAACGTAGAAAAGCGATTACGTGTCGAAGGATGAAAACGACAAGTGGAAAACGAAAAATTTTCTGTAACAGCTGCGGTTATCTTTTCTTTAAATGAAAATAGTTCTCGGAGAAGTTTTTCATTAAAACAATACACATCGTGCTGCAGTTTGACAATATAAAAATTATCGTCTCGATAAAAATCTTCCTCACCTAAGCTGGCTGTGTTGTTTCATCTTCACCTTTAAATATAGGTATTTAAGTAGGTACCTACTTGGTATAGCGCAGTCAAGTGTGTACATATATGTTACCTATGTATAGTGTGTACTTCGATGTATATATACATATATACATATATAACCTTTTTCTAATGATGTCGATAATTACACCTTTACAGCACCTTGTTAAAACGCGTTAAATTTCATCTGCTTTTCTAATTGATTATGGTTTGGTGAAAAGAAAATAAGTGTTGTTGTTACTAGCGTAAAATAGATGTGTTATGTTGAGTGAGAATAAAAGCAAATGTTACTGGTTTGGCTATAAACCTACTTAATTTATGTTCGGCTGTAATGCTGTAGCTTGCAAGTTTATTATGATACTACACATACGAGTAGTTTTACAAAGTTACTCGTTACTGAGGATTTATTGGTCAACTACACAGCAGCGTTATTTTTTTAAATCTATGTATATATGTACACATACGTAGTTGGTACTAACAATTTCTCGCATAGAAAAGAACAGCAGCGTCGCTTTTCCTGTTCAATTTTCTTGATATGTTCATGTTACTCCTCGAAATAACATAAGCTACGGTTTAGAATATGGTTGGAAAGATGAGTCGACAACTCTTTATTATTCATCTTCCTTTGGTTGAGGAAATGATGTTAATATTT
The DNA here is from genome assembly GCA_900060175.1 of Ferrisia virgata. Lineage (NCBI taxonomy): Eukaryota > Metazoa > Arthropoda > Insecta > Hemiptera > Pseudococcidae > Ferrisia > Ferrisia virgata. The sequence goes on from FIZR01007233.1 coordinate 13,157, forward strand.
TTGTAATTAGCAAAACTATACAGTTGACCTCGTGTTAAGATGGTTGATAATGGTGTTTAATTGAAGAACCCCCCCACCCCCCAATTCTTATACCCGGAATTCTGAGTTCCATCCAGATTCTAAAGTGTAGTCACCAATTATTTCTTTGTTCCCATCCGGTGCCAAAAACAGTGCTCATTGAAGGCCCATTCACAGCATTGTTCAAAAGAGAGTTTTTTTTTTTTTGTTTAAATTCTGTCAATGTTTTAAGAGGCTACTTTACGGAGCTGGAATCCAATTTTCGGTGTCCGCAAATACCAAAATTTTATGGTTTAAGCGAGGGTGAATTTTTTAAAAGAAATATTTTCAGTAATCGAAATTTGCATTTTTTTGGGAATATTTGAGTTATTTCACAATTTTTTGTGCTCGATGGTATTAATTTCTAGAAAAATTGAATTTTGTTTTGGCCGCGCCTAAGGTTGCAACATTCCCCCACTCCCTCCTCGCTTAAGATGGGCCTCGGCTATAAATAAATTCAACACTTCAGTTCTTCAAACCTCAGGGTATCTAACAGATAGTGCAAGTAGTGAAAAATTGATGATTTTGAAGAAATGTGGTGAAAGTAGTGAAGAAGTGATGAATTGAGTCAAAATTTCAAAAAAAATTGTGAAAAAATGGAAAAAGTTCGGTGACGAGAAATATTCAAAAAAAATTGCTATATTTGAAGTTTTATTTTATAATAAAATCGTTCTCGTCGATTAGATGGAAGAGGTGTTGAGTTGGAAAGATCTTGAAATTTTAGTAACAAACTGTTGAAAAAGTAAGTATTTTTCAAAAAAATTCCGTTGTGTATCTTTCATTTGGACAGTTTATTTCAGTTTCTTTTTATTCATTTTATTGAAGGTTGTCTCTTCCTTATTACTACTTTTCATATTTTTTGTCATGTTTACCTTACTTTTGTGCTTTACAAGCTTGAATGAAATTCGAGTATAACCTGGAACTACAAAAAAAAAAAAAGTCATTTCAATAAGTTACATATCTTGAAAATTGAAGGGGCGCATACTGACTGTAGTTCAAAAAATTCAAATTGAAATCAATCTTCAAGTATGGTAATGGGTATTTATTGTATGCAAAACTAAGTAAATTTTGTCATGTTCATTTTTTGCCTAGTTGAAAAATTGAAGGGGCTATTGGTGTCTGTGTATTTATTTTTATTTTTTGCCCCGAAGTTAAAAATTATTTACTCTGCTCGATACTGACCAAAGTCGCTTCAATTCGGTCAATCGGCTCTCTTTGGTGGTAGATTAGATATGTATATGTATATTTGGTATTCTTTGCACGCAAAGAGTAAACATCAAAAGAATGTAAATTTTTGTATTTTAAATTAAAAAATTAAATTATTTGTATTACCCTTCATCGGTGATAATAACTACTTTAATATACTAGGATCCCTCAAATAAATTCAACCTATCTAGAGATTTTTACGAGGGTATCCTATTGCGAAGCAAAGTTTCGGAAAGCTACAGAATCAAAAAGTCATTTCTATTTTTGTAAACATTCCCACTTGAAATCATGATAGTTCGATTTGAAATCTTAAAATCGGATCAGGGTTCGGCTCAACTGTTGATGGGACAACTGTTGACGACATTTCAACTCAAAATCATAATATCAATTCGAGGTCAAGGTGTACTGTTGACAGATGAACTTTCTTTAATTTTTCTCAATATTTCAACTTAAAATCATGAAGTTAATCCGGAGTCAAGATCAACTGTTTATGGTTCAACTTTAAACAGCTTTAATTTTCCTCAACGTTTCAACTTAAAATAATAAAATCAACCGAGTTCAAGGTCAACTAATTTTTCTCGACATTTCGATTTGAAATCTTAGAATCAATTCAAAGTCAAACTCAAATGTTGGCGGGTCAACGGATGCCGACATTTCAACTCAAAATCTTAAAATCAATTTAAGGTCAAAGTCCACTGTTTGGACGAGTCAACTTCAAATATCTCTAATTTCCCTCAACATTTCAACTAGAAATCATAAAATCAGTCCTTCATAAAATGAGTCCACCAATGTCATTCTAGCCCTTAAAAATCTGTCCACTGATGTTGGTCCAATGATGACATCACACTGTTGATGGTCCACTAATGTCATCTAATGATGGCGGTCAATTGTTGACGCTCAATTTTTGACAATTTTTCCAGCATGCGCTATTGAACAACATTCGATGTTAATGTAAGCGAGGAAGACCTTGAGTCAAAATTCAATTCAGTCCTTTGTGGGAGAGGGGGTGCTGAATGATCAAAAACACAAAAATTATTCCCTTTTAAGTCAATCGATAGACAATTCAAAGTTGTATAACATATCCAAAAATCAACCTCCTAGGTCAGTTAGGAAAGGAGATATGAGGGTTTTTCCCCTATTGATCTTGAAAAAGCGCTGTTCCTCCCTTTTCTCCCCACCGAAATGAGCTAAGAAGATGAAATTTCGGATTTACATTTAGTAAAGACCCTAGATGTGCCTTTTAGGGATCTCGACTTTTCAGTTCTATTACTCCTCCTCAGATTGAGCTAAGAACTTGAAATTAGATATATACATTCACTAAGGACTCTAAACGTGCCTTTTGGAAGTCTCGACTTTTTAGCCCTATTGTACCGCCTCACAGTCCTGAAGTTGAGGTTTCTTGGTCGTTTTTTCTAATTTCTAATGTTTGTTCCTCGCATTACTCCCCTCCACATTGGGCTAAGAAGTTAAGAGTAAGTATGTGCCGTCAGTAAGGACCTTAGATGTGCCTTTTGGGAGTTTTGACTTTGTAGCCGCATTGAACCCTTCCTATCCTCAATGCTGATTGGAAAAAAAACTTTTTTCATATGTTTGATCAATTTTCACGAATTTTTTGACATTTTTTTCGAGATTTTTGACTAATTTTCTCCACCTTTCTCCCATTTTTGATCAATTTTCACCTGTTTTTCAACGTTAATTTTTGATTTTTAATCAATTTTTTGCAATTTTGAAAAAGCGATGTTCCTCCCTTTTCTCCCTACCGAAATGAGGTAGGAAGATGAAATTTTGGATTTACATTTAGTAGAGACCCTAGATGTAACTTTTAGGGATCTCAACTTTTCAGTCCGATTACACCTCCTCACAGTCCCAAATATGTAGTTTTTTTTGTCAGTTTTTCCTATTTTTTGAGTTTGTTCCTCGCATAACTCGCCTCCAAATTGAGCTAGGAACTTGAAATTAGGTATGTACATTCAGTAAGGACTCTAAACGTGCGTTTTGGAAGTCTCGACTTTTCAGCACCGTTGGACCGCCTTACAGTCCTGAAATTGTGGTTTCTTGTTTGTTTTTTCTAATTTCTAATGTTGCTGTTCGCATAACTCGCCTCCAAATTGGGGTAGAAAGTTGAACCGAGGTATGTACAGTCAGTAAGAAGATACTAGGTGTGCCTTTTGAGGGTATTGACTTTTTAGCCCCGTTGAACCCTTCCTGTTCTCAATGCTGATTAGGGAATGTAATGGTATTTTTTTTTCAATTCTCATGATTGTAATATGTGACGAAAATCAAGTTGAAAAGGCTTTTTTTTTGTTTGGAAAATTTTAATTCTTTGTATGTTTTGAAGATGAATATTGATTGGAAATTTGGACAGAAAGGATGTAAGAGCTGAGGGATTATGAACAGCACCCGAGCATACTTAATGTGAGCAATAACTTTAGGAAATTACGATTTTCAATTTTCGATTTCTTCATATTTTTGTGTGGTGTTTTTTTTTGGCTACTCGGATTAAAGAAGATGCTTTCCTCGGAGTGCCCCCAATACTAAGTATTTAATCAAATGTAAATTCCGTGAATACTTGATCGGTTTCAACAGATTTTTAGCGCAAATGCAGCTTTGTTAACGTTTCGCTGGTGCATACTACGTGTACGTATTTGCCCTTTGCGAACACGTGTAAAAGTCTGAAATAAATCACGTCGAAGTACACGTAACTTCGTAAGAGTTCGTCTCTGTTTCCAGACTGTTATTTCGATACGGATGCGGAAGCCAAATAAAAATTAATACCTAAATACGTACTACCTACTCGTATAGATGTGTTTCTAACTTTTCTTGGCTTTGTTTTCGAATCCGTTCTCGAGTATACGAAAGGGAGGCATAAATTCTATAGTATTACGAATGCAAGGTATTAAACATTTGTAAATACGCGGTTATACGTGAATTTAATTTTTGGACAAAAATGAAAACTTCATTCTTCTACGTATATCTCCAACATGCAATAATACCTATTTGCTTATTTACAATACCTACGTGTGCAATGTACCATTGTGCATACCTTACCTACTACTGCATATGTATGTAATGTGTACGTATTAAACCTAGTGTATGCTTGCATACGGTATACATATGTTACGTAGATGTAACGTAGGTCTACGTACATTTCATTTGAATAAAGTTTTCCACTTATTTATATTAATTGTCTAGCATGGTTGAAATAACTTGATATCGGCTGTAAAACGCGGTACAACATTGCGAATCATTGAATCATTTCTTGATTTCGTTTCAGTATTTATGAAATTATGTTAACGATTTGAAATTCTAATACCGCAAAAAACGAACTTTACTCCGTTTTAGTTTCCTTAATTTCTTAATGAAACCGAGAATGCGGAGCGCATTTCGTTTTCTCATTTTCTCTTGTGCTGTATACTGAACAAGGCTGACTGAGTCGAACGAGGCCAAAAACGAATAAATTCACTGACACGTTGTATTCACCAAACCATTTCGGATTATGCGGTTAATGCGGTATAATTTTCAAATAATAAATTTGCGCGCGATTAAAAAGGGACTGTTGACTCGATTTGTATATTGATGTTATTTCTTCTATGTACATGTATACATGTAGTATAAATGTTTATGTTACTTTAATTTTTACTGTTGTAATCGTCTTTTTGGTCGTTTTTGTGTATACTTAGGTGTACGGTTCGAATGTTTCGACTCTTTGGCGTATTCAATCGTATTAAATAGTTTTTTTTTTGCATTACGAAATTTTAAAAGTGTGCAAAATCCATCAGTAAGGAATGAGAAGACGGCACCTGGGAAAGGGGGGAGGGGAGTCGTGATGTATAAGTATTTTAATTGAATTTTTGAAGCCTATAATGTACTTCATCATTCGTTGTCAGGCAGCTGTTAAAAATTTTTCAAGCTTTATGAACGTATAATTTATGAAAAAAACCGAGCATGTATAGGTTCAAATTTTATTAAATTTAAAATATTCTTTCTCGTATAATACCTACTCATACGCGACTTGTTTCTGATTTAAATTTTAAAATTTGCTGCTCTTTTGATTCATTGTTTTCCTTCTTTGTGCGAGTTAACTATAATGGAAAATTTTTTTGAGAAATTTCCATTGTTAGTGCCTAATTTTTACTGGTACGTAGTGAAATCCTCCCGCCGAAGAAAGAACAAACAAGGCTTTGTTTTTCGAACAATATCAAACATCGGAAATTTACTATAGCGAATTATTATAATGTTAACAAAGAGAATTTTTTCATGAGTAAATTTTTTATATTGCGCATTGAATTGCTTATACGCGAGAACAATTTCGACTTGTAAAGAAATGCTACACTGATTTTCGTAATATTTTGTATGTACTGCGATTGGCTGGAGCTGTTGAAGCGGGTCCAATTTGAAAATATCAAATGAAATTAGAGGAATGTACAGAGAAAGAAAGTGCAAGGACTAGAGGGGTGAATTTTTTTTTTTTGGAAATTGTAAACGGTGGAGGTTACCGATAGTTACGAAATAACCTCAAAACAATGTGGTGAAAATTTTAGTTTTCCAATTAAATTTTTTCTACTTGCAGAACTAAATCAAAGTTCTAAAATGGAAAAAATGTTTTTCTGAAAATTTTTTCTATAAATGGAATTTAATATGCATTTTTTTTGCCCGAAATTACTATTGTTAAAAAATGTCACATTTTGCACCACACACCCACCTCATCATATAAAAAAAAAACTAGGCGTGGAAGAATTTTTTTTTTTGAAAAATTGGACGTAGCGTTCCATTTTGAAGAATTAAAAAGCAATATTTTAATTTTACCTTTCGTAGATGATTTTTCAGTGGTGTTTAAAAAAAGAGGGGTTTTGTATTTTCTCTAAAATTTTTTTGCACTATTAAAAAATTTTTTTCCGGTAATTTCATAACGAATGGGCCGAATCCAGTGTATCGCCTTCGGGGTTCTCAATAATGTATTCCAACGTACAAAAATACGGGCTCTTTTCATATCAAAACAACTCGAAAAGTAACTCGGGTGTCTAGATTTTTCTTACTATCATTTGTCAGTTCCTCTCAATGGTCTAGAGAAGGAATCGCCGTTATTTCGGCTGTAACCCTGTCGGGGGCAGTGGGGGGAGGGAGGCAATAGCCTTTGAAAATTCTGAACGATTTTGATTTTTCGACTTTGATGGCTCATACATGTTTTGAGATTGGTTAGACATCTGCTTGTGCAGTTTTGTAAGTAATCTATAGGAGATGTGGAATTGATGGTATGAAATTTCAAAGTTGAGCAATTGAGATAAAAGCTCATCTTTTCATAATGCTTGCTTAGGTGTAGAGATTGAAAACTACAATTTGAAAAAACTGAAAAAATTACTACGAGTAGACCATTTTGTGTTCGTTTCAACCAGTTAATTTGTTAAATAACATCTCAACATCCGTAGGTGCTCAGTTTTGGTCAAAACTCAAGGACGTTGCGTTTGGATACTGGCTCATTTTTTTGATCCAATCCCTCTGACTCCCTCTTCACCTCCACCAAGATGGTCGTAGTTCACGGATTTAAAAAAATGAAATCGCATGTTGATTATTACTAACTTGAGATCGCTGAGCTTTTCAAATCACTTATTTTTTGATCTGCCTTTTGAGTGTCCTCCCAGCGCTATTAAAATAAAAAAGTATTGAAAAATGATTCAAACAGCGTGTACCATATCGATTCATACTAATTCGGCTCCGCTGTACCTACACTTTCTAAATTTTTCCTAATTTGGAGGTCAGTTTGGAGTACGAGGGAATCGGATCAAGAAATTAAGTTGATATTCAATCTCAACGCTGTTAAATTAGTAGGAGCTAATCTTGAAATATGAGCCTTTAAAGTCGAGCTATTTGGCAAAAAATCATAATTTTCCTAAAATCGTGAGAACTACCTCCCCTTCCCACTCCCGAAAAGACTAAGGTTGAAATGATGGCGATTCCTTTACTAGACCATCGAGAGGAACTAACAAATAATTTTGGGCCTAATCAAAAGACACGAGTTATGTACTTCTTGAGTTTATTTGACGTTGAATAAACCTATAATATAAATTATTGAAAAAAAAAAAAAAAAAAAAAAAAAAAAAAAAAAATGAAAATGTGATGAATTGCCTTCAAGGCTCTCAACTAGATAGAATATGTGCCCTTCCATTTTTAACAAATTTATTTTAAAAGACGTGAAAGATGACCTCAGTGCTGAAAAATCGGCTATGAAATTGAAATATTACGTTTAATCGTCTCAAATTAATGACCTGCGTTTATTTCAATGAGAGCGTGAGTTAAATGGTGCTAGAAAGTCGAAACCCCCAAAGAGCTCATTTCAAGTTTTTAGATCCATTTGGAAGTGAGTTATGCAAGGAACAATTTCAAAAAATGAGAAAAAACGAACAAAAAACCTTTTTTTTGGGGCTGTGAGTGGGTGAAATAGGGCTAAAAAGCCGACACCCCTAAACAGTCAAACCTAGGACCTTCCACTAAATGTACATACCTAATTTTAACTTCCCAGCTTAATTTTGAGGGGAGTTATGTGAGGAACAAACTCAAAAAATGAGAAATATGAGAAAAATCGATCAAAAAACTATTTTTTTGGAACTGTGAAGGGATGAAATGGGGCTGAAAAGTTGGAACCTCCAAAAAGCACATCTAGGGACCCAATTGAATGTATATACTGAATTTCAACTTCCTAGCTCAATTTGGTTGGGAGATAGGGGAGGAACAGCTCTTTTTCAGAGTCAAGAAAGGGGGAAAATCTCCATATCATCCCTTCTACTTCACTTAGGAGATTGATTTTTTTAACGTATTATACAAATTCTGGTTTTCTATATTGGTTTAAAAAGAGGCAATTTTTGCTCTTTTGGCTCCTCAGTACCCCCCCCCCCCTCCTAGTTGAAGCGTAACTAAATTTTGAAGTAAATTCATCCCCACTCATGTGTATCTAACCCGTCGCCAAACTGAACTGATTGACCAAATCGCAGGAGTAAATGATTTTAATGTCCGGCGGGAGGGGGGGGGGGAATAAAAAGTAATGAAAATAATGAAAATAAAAAAAAAATATCCGACATGGCTAAAAATCATCTTAATGGTCTTATACGACCTCAAAACGGATTTTGTTCATATCCCCTCTCCACTGATCCGCCGTTAGTCGATGGACTGTAGTAGTCTGGTTTTCATTAATTATATGACACAGAAAATTCGGATAAAAAACGACAAAAATTATCAAACTTCAATGCTCAGTAAAAAATATTAATTCCTAGGAATATCGAAAAAAAAATTTCGATACGATATTTGTTCGATATTTTAGAAAAAGGTGTTTAGATCGAAAACTACGATTTAAAAATCTAAAAAAATTACTACGAATAGATCATTTTGTGTTCGTTTCAATCAATTAATTTTTTAAATAACATCTCAACATCCCTAGATGCTCAGTTTTGGTCAAAACTCAAAAGAACTAGAAAAATGAAGTGACGTATGGATTTTCACTAATTGTAGGACGTTGCGTTTGAATACTGGCTCATGGATTTCCAAAAAATGCAAAATTAGGCTCACCTTGGTAAAGACCTGTATCGAGAATAAATTAGTAATAATTACAGACATATGCTATATAATCTTATGAGAAAAAATGCAGGAAAAAAAATTGAAGAAGAATAACTTCATCAACTAATGGAGAAAAAAATTTTTGAATTTCAACTTCGATCTCGGACCATTCGGCTAATTTCCCTTAATTAAAGAAAAAAAAAAAAATTCATCAAGTTAGTCGTTACGTGCATTTGTTACGTTTGCATTGTTTTTCGAAAAAATTAACCGAATTACGCCGAGTTGTTGGGCTAAAATATTTTTGAGTAAATAACAAAAAGTTAAAAAAGTTTATTTATACGTGCTCGTGATGTTGAAACAAAAGAACAAACATTGACAACAGCAGAAGTATTACTAGTTATACACAAAGAACATATTTTTCTTATTTACTCGGAACATTTAATTGGCGTTGTTTTATGAAGAGGCTGTAGGCGAGTGAGAGTAAATAAGGAGACATCGGTTTTCAAAATACTGTATAAAGGATTACGTTGAATACCCTTTAATCTACGACTTTCTCTCAATATTTCGCATTCTAGCGGTGTAATTGTATTTGTCAGCATTGCTACGATATAGTTAGAACATACAGATGAACCGTGTAATGTTGACGGCTTTAGTACAACCTTTGATAAAAGCTCGTGCTCCAAAGTATTAAATATTTTATTGCCGTTTTAATGGTATAACAACAGTTTCTCTCTGTGTAGTGCAACATTGGTTGAGGATTATTGTAACAGTACGTCGCGTCTCGTCGCGTTGCTCGTGTATTTTGTTTTTCATTCATCGCTGAAATGCTGACGAACGAATTTGTTATACAAATTCGCGCATTTCGAATTGGACGAAAGGGTCGTTCTTGTTTAATTTTTTAATCTTTTCATAAATCACAAACAAATGAACATATCGAAGTGTGAGTTTTTCGACGCAGTGGCAGTGGCAGTGGCATATAGCCTTGGGGAGTATTTAGTAAGAAGGAACGTTGCTTGTAATCACGAAGAACTCCTTTGTCCTGAATACCGAAGTGTGAACTAAGTATATTTTTGCACTTGGTTTAGCTTTGATTCGCAGGCAACGTGGAGTGTTGGGACGAATTTTTTTTCAACGCTTTTGGCACGCTATTTTCAGCGATTGTTCGTTGGTCCCATTAAAAACGCATTTCGCGCTATACCTCAATCCAAAATTGCCATTTCAATGGTACTGCAATCGCACTGTAGGCTTAATGCGTTTCAAATTGCATACATCTTTCGGTGTACGGTGAAGAGTTTTTCTCGTATTTCTTAGTACGTTGTTTAATGTATGAAAATTTATTGTTTTCTTCTTTTACTTTTTCATTATCATCATCTGTTAATAGGTGTGTGTTTCCTCGTTGCAATGAAAGAGCAAAGAATAAGGCAAAATGTAAGGTTCGGTCCTTTGATTTTAAATGGGCTGGTAATGCATTGCATCAGAGGAACGCACTCGATTGCGAACCACATTTGCATAATACCACGGTCCCTGAGAAATTCTAGGTGCTCAAAGTTCTAAAACTGGGAGTATGTTTTTTTTTTTTTGGAGTTATTTCGACTCTAAACCCCAAAGGTGCCTAAGTGGGTGAGAGTGGGAGGACCAAAACTCAAAAATTTCAAATAAATAAGCGAGGTACCAAACTATATATTTTTGATCCTTATAAATATACCATTTTTAAGCTAATTTCGCCAAAAAATCTGAAATGAGCCTCAGGTGGGGGGGGGGGAGGTGAGGTCAAACACGGAAAATTTCAAAAAGTTTGTGTGAGGTGTTGAAATATATGTTTTTAAATCTGCTGAATACTTTTCTGAAGTTCATTTTACTTAAAACAGAAATGGGGCATGAGGGAGGGGAGGACTGATGGGGACATTGTATAGAATATCTGTAAAATGTACAATAATCATGTATTTTGGAAATATTTATTCCAAAATTTTTAGATTTTGGATAATTTATTCTAATTTTTTCATATCATCTTCCAATGAATGATTATTTTCAGCAGTATAAGTACTTCTCACTAATAATTCTTTGCACTTCGAAGAGTTTGTTTAGCGAAGCTTCGATCTTCTTTGACAAGAAATCGGCCCTCTGTTTTGTTAGTTGCCATCCATTTTTTTAATTTTTTCATGCAAGGTTTTCTGGACTTCGTCGCTTACATTTTCGATTATAATATTTCTTTTGCAGCTGCTATATATGTCATGATATCTACTGACACTTTTCGCAAATAGGAGAATAAATCTCGATTTTTGGTCTCTATAATCTCTTCCGTTATTCCTTAAATAAATAATACAACTTTTTTTGAAAATATTTTGTTGTTGAAATCGAAATGAGTCAACTGAATAAAAATTACATTTTCTGAGCTAAAATTGCAAACTTCAATTTTTGTGATTTCAATCAAGATTTTTGGACACATTTATAATGTTTTTTCAAACAGAGACACCTTGTGGCAAAAAACAAAACTTGTGGGTCAAAATACATACTCTAAAGATAAAATGTGCGCAGAAGTTTTTTTCTGCCCAAACCTGCACATTTTTTTATATATGTCTATGTAATATAATAAATAGGTCTCAAGTCGCCTGAAATCGACCTTCTGCCATCCTTTGATACACCCAAGTGGGTAAGGCCAACAAGAATGTGTTCTCTATGCCTATAGTATCAGTATGGTTTTTAAGTAGGTTTTTTTATTCAGCTTTCGCGTAGTAGTTTCCCGTTGCTTTCCACGCTATCTACAGGTAACTTACCGCATCACTCGCCGGGTTTTTATAACCCTGACTTCAACAGTGCGCCACGAGTAGGCGCTGAAACCAGTTACAAGCTTTTTGATTCTGATAATAGATGGCGTTCTGTCTATTTATCTGTATTGTAACTGGTAGTGCTCGGAACTTGAGCGCGTAATAGTCCTTCGTTATCAGCGTGCGCGCGCACTTGAATTTCCTGCTTCCATCGAGTTTGAGTACGAATTATTACTTTTTCTTATAATCATCAAAATTTGATTATCATCATTTTATTGGAACTAATTAAATATGTTATTAGTAGTCAAATCATATTCTTATAAAGGTCAGTTTGAAGCACAATAAAGCCACATCCAAGTTACTTTTTGGATCATTTATGGGAAAATTTCAGGTTGCCACCTCTGCATAATACACCCTAAAATCAGCCTTCTAATGTATGTTAATGAGAGAAGAAGATATGGAATGAAAAGGAATGGCATGGCAGGAGGGGTTGTCCAATTGATCTGATTAATTTCGGTTTCTTACATTCCATTTTCAATTGTACCCCCTTTCAGCTGCAAAAAAGTAGAGTTATGGATAAGTTAGATTAAGCTTTTTCTGTTTCTGAAGTTTGTCTTCCACATATCTCTTCCAAATTGAACTAAAGCGTTTATGAATCTGCCTTGAAAGCTGAGTTCAACCCCTTTTACCCCAAAAGATCAATCATAGTGGGAAAAAATTCTGACAATTTTCCAACTCGAAGTGAAAGACCAAAGTCTGCTTTTTCCTCAATTTTTTCATGTGTCACCAAATGCACTTGAAAATGTCGTGTCTTTTTAGATACAATTTAGGGTGTCAAAAGAACTTCAGAAAATTTTTTCGACATATTTAGCCAACTTTTCACCCTGTTGCGGGATTTTTGAAAACTTGAAGCGGCCCTTTTGTTCTGAATGTTCGGAGATACGATAGAATTTCATTGTCGTAAGTGGAAGGCGGAGCAATAAAAAGTGTATTTTAAGGCGGGTTTTCACGTAAATTTTTTTTCTCTGCGAGTTTTCGTCCAATTTTTCTCAAACCTAGTCTGAAAGTGAAGGTGCCTTGAGGGAGTGGTACGGAATTTGTTCAAACTTTCTGGCTCTTAAATATGAGTTTGAAAGCGGGGAGGGGGGGGACTGAAACGCTCCTTTTTGAGCTGATAACTCAAACATTTTCTCATGTTATTAGCAGTAATTTTCAAAATTTTCGAGGTGTTAACCCTTTCTGTAGCGTTTAAAAACTGTCTTATTTGATCCGAAATTACCGTTTATTGAAGAAAAAGAAATGCATTTTGGAGGGTTCACCGTTTCGAAAAATTTGTAAAAATTCTGTGAAGAATAAAATACGTTTAATAAAACGGAAAAATCATTTCGAGTTGCCGGCTCAAGTACGGGGCTCTAAAAACTCTCCCTAAGTTTTCAAAGTCCATCTCAAGCTCAGATTTAGGGTCGAAAAAATCTGAAAAAATTCCATAGCAGTCCCCTTTGGTAGCATTTTTTTTCACACCAAGTTGGAAAGAAACCGATGGAAAGCTCGCGAAGTAAAAAAAATTGACGTAAAATCCTCACCTAAAGAACATTTTTCATGGCCTTCATTCTCCAGTGACGAGATGAAAAATCGCGAATACGCTTAAAAATCATATTTTACTGCTGCCTGAAGAGTTCCAGAAAATTGTAATAATGGGTTTTCAAATATCTGAGCGCAAGCACCCCCCCCCCCCTAAAGAACAGATTTGGTGTAAACAGATGAGGTTTATCCACTGTACATTTGTTAAATGTTGGCACGAAATTTATTTTTTCCCTATCGTATGGTGGAAATTTGGCCCTAAAGAGGATTTTAAAGAGATCTTTGATTGACTAAAAATCTTTTAAAGAATAAGCTGAACAAAAAATGATAATGTGAAGAATGAAACGTCGAGAAGACAAGTATAGCAAGGCAGCAAATATATAACGTGTTAAAAAAATAAACTATGTTCCTTTGGATTAGAAGATCTGCAAACGTGTCTACATCTGTTGCATCGCAACCCCTCCCCCCCGCCACACCTTACAATTTCTCAATTGCACACTTCGAATATTTATTCGTACACCCTGAAAAATATAATAAATTTACAAAAAAAAAAAAACTACCTACCACAACAAAGGTCAGCTATTTAAAAGGTTTGACAAGGCGTATTCTTATCCGAAACATATCTAACTCTACCTTCTGCCATTCATAGATAAAAGTAGGAAACAAATTGAAATAAGAATTTTGGGAATTCGTGAATAGTAAATAAATGTTCGCTTCTCTTGAAATCTATTCTCGAGGGTTTATTTTTATTGTTATACCTCGTAGATGTATATAAGAGGGAAAAAAATTACTTCAACAATTATTTTATGCTTTTGCTTTTTCTACAGACTTTTATTTTTAATGTTACGTTGCGTTCGGCCGTTCGTCTGAATTTAACACTCTGTAAAAATATACCTACTTAGGGAAAATATCAGATTTAACGCCAAATTACGCGTATAATTTTTTCATCCAATTAATTGCCCCTGCGGTAAAATAATTTTTAGGGTTAAAAAGTAAGATCGAGTTTTTTTCAATAATTATATAATAAATATTTATTCTTCTTTTAATAATCGTCGACTTACTGAGTTTTTATTCGAAACATGAAATTTATATAATTTTCATACATTACATAAATGACCTTCTCTTCGGTATATAAGTATTTACTTCTCTTTCATTTGTAGCATTTGCTGCGTGGTCATTTTTTGGTTACTTTATTTTTTATTTTTTTATTTTAAGAAAGGCGCGTCATTTGTCGAAAATTATTTTCATTTTTCTCTTTAAAAAATGTAATAAATGTATGGAAAATCCTCTTTTAAGCAAGCAGCTTAAGATATACACCGATTGTCTTAAGGAAAAAGTTACACTGAAAAGCGTTTCAAAATTTGCCATTCATTATTCTTAGGCATTTGTTCGGTGCGTATGCTGTATCGTAAAAATCTGTGTATTATGGGTTTAATTCATTGCTTCAATGTAACTAAGAAGATCCAGCTCGAGCGAAAGCTTTCTTTCGCTTGCAGTAATCAAAAATAGATTATCTTTTTTTATTCGAATTAAATTAATTTTCTTCCAAATGGCAATAAAATTTTTATCACAACCGCAGCATTTACGTATCAAATAGTCTTGGAAATTTACCTAGTATTGATTTTTATCTATACAATAAGTACTCTAGTACACGTTATCATTTCAATAAAAATCTAGTAAAAACGTCTCGATAGATATAGGCTTAGGTATAGCGTAAAGGCCTAGAACAGGTATTTGATGTGCGGCAATTTATTTGCGTAGAATGTCTTTCGTTGTATAGCGTTTTTATAGCCAAGCCCAATTGTGACCTTTTTATATAGAGAGAATAAGCGAACATCCTGCAGCACCTGTATTGAAGGTGCAGCATGCGAAGATTTTTCATGGCTCTTGCTGAATAAATCCAATTACATTTGCCGATACACGAACGCAGATAAAGGAAACTGTGCTTTTTAACGTTACAAAAATCACGTAATCCCAGCACATCGAACTGAAGGAATAAGAGCGAAACAATGGCGAAAATTCCATCATGTGTTATATACTGGAGGCCGAAATCAGCCAACCATCCAATTAGGTTGATAGTTTTAGTCTTGCTGGCTTTCGAATCAGACTTTTCTCGTTTCAATGTCACGCTACATATGTAAACTTTTATCGACCAAAAAAAGAAGAAGAAAAAAAACGAAAACTCAAAAAAAGAATTTTTAACATTTTTCAAACTTTGTTGCTTTTTGTTTCAATTACAAAGAAACTTTTGGAAAATCTGAACCAAATCTAATCACTGAGAATAAGAATGTAAAACTGAATGTTTTATAAAATATTTCGAATTAACTGACAGGTGCAGGAGATTTTTTCATCGAAATTGAATTTTTATTATTTTATATACCTTCGTAAATTTTGTACAAAAAATGTTTATTCGGACAAGGAACCTTCCCAATTGTTTGGCTCCGATTTGAACGAAACCTATCTAGATGGAAAGAGCATGTCCGCAAATTTTTGAAAATTTGCACCAACTGTACATAAGGCGTAGTAGAATAAGAAGTCTACTTCTCTAATTTTCAAAATTTAGAGAAAAACGCGAAAAACCTTCTCAGTTCTTATCGGTGCATAAAATTGTTGGCCCCCATAAGGATATTGATCCGTTATGTGTTTTTCCTCGTTATCGCACCGTACGAGTTCCTGAAAGCCTTTAAGTTTGGTAAAGTCAACTTTTGTCTTGAACCCTAAAATTTTCAATTTTTTTAGGATAATTTCACGGAAATTTTCATCAGTAATGAAGAGCTAAAAGTTTAAAAAGTGTAAAGAAATTCGAGATATTGAGGCAATGGATCAATATTTCATTTTCTGACCTTTTTTTACTTTCAAAGTACAAAATTTGTTGTAAAATTGAGTCACAATGGTACAATCACAAGGGAGCGAGGGAGCTAATTCCCTGCAGATGTTGAATTCCCGCCCTTCGTGAAAAATTTTCTGTGTGTGTCAAATTTCATACAAATAACTGGAAAGGTTTTGAAATGTGTTTAAATTCTGAGTAAATGTATAGAACATTTTGAAAACTGATGAATAAAGTAATTGAAGATTTTAATTTTTTGAATTGATTGAATTTTTCAATTTAGAATTTGAATTTTGTTAAGATGAACAAAAAGGTGTTATTAATTTTAGAATTTTGTATGAAGTAATAATGAAAAATACAGCTAAGAAAAAAAAAAGGTTATAAAAGGAAAGAAATTGGTGAGGAAAAAAAACGTAAATTCATGAAGGAAATGTAGAAAGAAAAATAAAAGGAAATCGCAAAGACACACAAAATAAGACGGAGATAATAAGAGCAAAAAGAAATGAACGCACACTATTGCAGCTAAGCCTTTTTCTAAAAAAATTTTTCCCCCACTGCCGCTAAAACTAGGCCTTCGACTCACCCCACTCGCAGAAAAAACAACTTTAGCTTCTTAAAATATAAATTTTTCTTTTAATTTTTTATTTATTCACAGTGGGATCACAGCCCTTCCAGACCAAATCACCAAACTCCGCTTGTAGGTACAATAGAGTAAAACTGAAACAACTTCTGAAAATTGTCATCATTTACTTCACTAGAATAAAATAAAAAGAAAAGAAATTTTTTAAGGTCATAATATTAAAATAACTTTTGAGTAGTTTCAAAAGAGAGCGGATACAAAATCAGGTTCGTCGGAAAAGTTGACTTCTCCACTGCAGAAGTACAGTTCTAACTCTAACCCCTACTTTTGCGAGCTATTTTCACATACTTCCAAATGATTTTTTCAAGGTTTGATTACAACAATGAATACTGCTTGCCTCGTAGTATCCCAAATCAAACTTGACTCATTCTCAGAAGAAAGTGGAGAAGTAGACTTTTGATTTTATATGCCTCACATATAGCGAATAAATACAACAGAAATAAAATATTTTACAAAATATGATCTATTAAAGTTATGTATAATGGAGAAAATTGTGTTACTACTTGAAATTGACCACGCGAATCGATCTATCCTATTTTACAGATATTTTGGAGGCTCTAGAAAATTTTTTTTTCCCGGATTTTGGACAATTGAAAAATATTGGAAGGTAGTAGAATTAGAAATATTAGACTGCGATTTTGGTTGTGTGTAACAAAGATAACTAAATATATTGTAAACAACAATAAATGCTTATTTCAACGTCAAATCTTCAGATGATAAGATATTATTCCAATATTAAAAATTCTCGTTTATTAGACTTTCTTATATGGTAGCAGAACGTGGTTATTTGTTTGTTACAGTTGTAGCATATCCATGAGTTGTTCCTATAGCGTACTGGTGATGGCCTTTGTTGCCACAATGGAAACATACCTGCAAATTACCACCACCTCTACCGTATGATTGAAACTGACTCCAATTGCATGATTTATCATAAGATTGAAGGCGAGTGGTAGAAGTTTTTATCACCCAAAATTCCACGTGAAAAAATTATTTCGATGATTTTTTCTAAAGTAGCTACGAGTACGATTGTTGTTGTCTGTATTCAGTTGTTATGATAGCATTCCAATGATAATAATTCTCGTTTCTTGAACTTTCTTATATGGTAGCAGAGCGTGGTTGTTTTTTTGTTACAATATTCAGTCATTCATTCAACAAAAACTTGTTTGCTGCTTAACCTGGAGCTCGAGATTCGATGTATCAGCCTCCAGCAAAAGTTTCATTTTCTCTAGGCCTCTTAAAATGCTCTAGAGTGACCAGATATGAACTTCAGAAGCTAAAAATTATGCTCTTCAGTCTAAACTCAGTTTTTAGCCATTTTAATTGGTATTGAGCTGATTGAATGATCTAAGATGTCGAGTAAAAAACATAATGTAAATAATGAATATCTGGCATGTCCTGAAATGGCCTCACCGTTCTTCTGAGACAGGTTTTTTAAAACTCCAGTATCTGCTGTTGGTACGTTGATAGATCCGAATACGAGTACCAAGGATGGATAGAGATCAATTCAAGGTCATGGAAGCTTTTTAAAAAAAACTCCAGGCCCATTTTCATTGACTAAGAAGAGGTTAGAAAGCTACACGAGACTTGAAACGAGGACGGTCTCAGGGGAGTGAAACTTCTTCATCTTTTAGGCCTTTTCCGGTGGGTTCCTATTTTACATTAGCCTAATTATCTGCTCTATGACAATATGACGAAAGAAATCAGTCTAAAAATGAAATACTTAAAAGCGATATAATCGTCGAAGGTTATTATGTGTATCTGTTCATTGATGGTGGAATCGTGTTGGCGACATTAACGCGATAGGAAGGTAAATTTACTAAATAGGTAGCTGGTATATATGAAGAAGGTATTCGGTATGTGTTCATATATGTAGTCTATATGAATTCTCGCTTCATCATCTTTTAGCGCGCGTACTTACATATAAATACCGTAAATACAATTCAGAAAATTTCACTTTAGAAATAATCCTCTTTGAAATGCGTATAATACGGTTTTTGAGGCTGGTAAATGTAAAACCAGGCTGTATTTATTTTCACTACGTCGTTGAGTAGGTAGATATCACAATGTAAAGTGTATAGTATGGAAAGAACTTACAAAAGAAATCGCTCGCTTTCGAATTTTGTTTGATGACTGTTTTCCTCATGCGAGCGATGCACGCAACACGACATTCTACAAATTCCAAACACTATATAAACTTCATTTGAGCTATTAATAATTTTCGAGCCCTTTCCGCAAGCTTAGCGCTTAATGAAAGTTCGTCGAAACAAATATTTACCAAATACTCAATTATACTGTGCCGAGAAGCGTGTTTTTACAGCGTACTGATAATATCAACGATGTTGTTCTGATCAGTATCTTGAAATCGTCGTGTTAGTCGAGTATACGTCTTACTAAACTGAGATTGGGATAATTTTCAAAGAGCACTGTGATTATGATATATATTTGAAATATGTGCATTGATATATTGGATTTTTGAGCAACGGGTAGATATCGTTTGGAAGGGATTAATTTTTTATAATATGTTTTTAAAAGAGTAATAACAATCCGAGAGTGTGTATTATCTTTAATTCAGTATCTACTTTCTTGATTTGTGTATTACATATGTTTCAGCATTCTTGAAATGAGCTGAAGAAGATAGCAATTAATTTTTGGGGGTGAGGAGACGTAAAGCTTCGTCTCACTCATACCCAATTGTTCTAGGGCTCTCCAAAGTGTATGTAAGTTTATTTACGTGTATTAACCCCCCCACCCTCTCCCCCACCCACATAGACTTGGCCATTCACTCGACTTAGATTGACGATTGGTGAAATATGATAGTGTGCTTTCTGGCGTTTTGACTTTTCAACTCTCTTGCACCCTTAAAAACAGAATAGCTTTCAAATCAGATAAAAAATTGAAATGAAATTGACATTTTTCACGCTATCAAATTATCCATCATCATTTTTTGTTTCTTTATAAAAAAAATGTATATGCTTTTTAAGAATCCCTTAAATTGAGGGAATGTTGCTATTTTTACACAAACCGAAACCTGCCACGATATAACGGTCGAACAATACACAACGAGTCCGTTTTGGGTCTTAGAAGACTTTAAGACTTTTTTTTGGATATGTCAGGTATTTATTTTCACTTTTTTATTTTTCCTCTTCTCGATACCGACCAAAATAACTTAAAATCGGCCAATATGCTTGGTTTAGTGGCGAATTACATGCATATGAGTGAGTATGGTAATGAGTCAAAATTCAATTTCATTCAATTTCGAGAAAGGGGGGGTACTGAAGAGCAAAAATTGACAGGATTATTCAACATTAGATCGGAAGAGATGAGGAGTTTTCTCCCTTTTAACTTTGAAAAAAAACAATCTCTCGCGTATCTTCAGTCCAAAATTATCTTGGAAATTAAAATTTGATACGTAGATTTACTAGGTGTCTTAGATGTGTCTTTCAAGGGTTTCCAACTATTTATTCCGATGTCTACCTGTACTCTTCGGTTCTTTTTTTTTTTTCGTTCTATGAAAGTATCAATGAAGCAATTCACGTATTTCACCAAGTAGGATCTACTATTACATTGGCCTAGAATCTTTGAGAAAAATTAGTTGAAAATTTGAATTTAAACGATTTTTCTCATGTTCCTGCCTAATTTTCGCCGAAATCAATTTTTCATGTTGTTTGATCCATTTTTGTAGACTTTAAATAATTTCCTTTCATTATTTTAAATCAATTTTAACATTTTTTCGTCATTTTTGCTAAATTTTTTGCACTTTTTTTTGCTCATTTTTATCAATTTTTTACCCAATTTTTAACAATTTTTCACGATTTTGGTCAATTTTAAACCATCTTTCTACAAATTTTGTGGTATATGATAAATTTTCTGTATATTTTTACATATTTATGCCAATTTTTTACCTAATTTTCTATAATTTTTACTCACACTTTGATGATTTTTAATCATTTTTTCGGGTATTTTAGATGAATTTTCACCCGATTTTCAACGTTTTTTCGTGATTTTTGATTAGTTTTCTGTACTTTGTGCCAGTTTTTGGTTAATGTTCCCTTTTTTTTTCAACATATCCATTTGTGATATTTGATCAATTTTCTGCATTATTTTACGCATTTCTGTCAATTTTTTATGCAATTTTTGATGATTTTCAACGATTTTTTTTCATAATTTAGCACTTTTTCGTAACTTTGAATTAATTTTCCGCACTTTTTACGCATGTTTGTCAATTTTTGAGACGATTTTCATCAATTTTTAATATTTTCAGCAATTTTTCGTACTTTTGATTACTTTTTCACAACATTTAGCATTTTTTTCAATTTTTTGATTAATTTTTACATGTTTTTCAACATCTTTTCTATGATTTTGGTTGCATTTTCTGTACTTTTTGTTTATTTTTGTCAATTTTTTGCCTTTTTCAATGATTTTTAACGATTATTTTCGTATTTTGGTTCAATTTTCATCTAATTGTCCACATCTTTTCGTGATTTTTGATTAGTCTTCTGCAGTTTTACCCATTTTTTGTCAAACTTTTACCCAATTTTTAAATCATTTTCAACAATTTATTGTCAATATTCACAAAGTTTTCAACACAACTTTGTGATTTTTTGTATAAAATGTTGCATTTTTTACATATTTCTGTTGATTTTTTATCCAATTTGCAGTGGTTTAAAATTTTTTTTTGGTCTGAGTCTCTATGTCATGTTGTCAATGAACGCCAGGTTATTACAGTCTATCGACCAACAACGGTTGGGCAGGGGGGGTCCATCAAAATTCGTTTTGGGATACTGGAAGACCATTAAGACAATTTTTGGCCATTTCAGATATTTATTTTTATTTTTATTATTTTTTTCCCCCAGTATTAAAATCATTTACTCTGCTCGGTACTGACCAAAATCGTTCCAATTCGGTCAATCAGCTCAGTTTGGCGACGGATTAGATATATATGTGAGTGGGGATGACTTGGGTCAAAATTCAGTTTAGTCCATTTTGGGAGAGTGGGTGCTGAGCGGTCAAAAATACAAAAATTGTTCCCTTTTAAGTCAATCGATAGACAATTCAAAGTTGTATAACATATCCAAAAATCAACCTCCTAGGTCAATTAGGAAGGGAGATATGAGGGTTTTTCCCCTTTTGATCTTTGATCTTGAAAAAGCGCTGTTCCTCCCTTTTCTCCCCACCGAAATGAGCTAAGAAGATGAAATTTCGGATTTACATTTAGTAGAGACCCTAGGATGTGCCTTTCAGGGATCTCGACTTTTCAGTTCGATTACACCTCCTCACATTGAGCTAAGAACTTGAAATTAAGTATGTACATTCAGTAAGGACTCTAAACGTGCCTTTTGGAAGTTTCAACTTTTTAGCCCCTTTGCACCGCTTCACAATTCTGAAATTGTGGTTTTTGGGTCATTTCTTCTAATTTCTAACATTTGTTCCTCGCATTACTCCCCTCCACATTGGGCTAGGAAGTTAAGATTAATATGTGCCGTCAGTAAAAACTTTAGATGTGCCTTTTGGGAGTTTTGACTTTTTAGCCGCATTGAACCCTTCCTATCCTCAATGTTGATTGGGAAAAAAACTTTTTTTGTATGTTAGATCAATTTTCACGAATTTTTCGACATTTTTTTCGTGATTTTTGACTAATTTTCTCCACCTTTCTCCCATTTTTGATCAATTTTCACCTGTTTTCAGCGTTATTTTGTGATGTTTGATCAATTTTTGGCAATTTTTGCGCATTTCTGTCAATTTTTTACCCAACATGAATTGTAATCCAATTTACTTTTCTGCGTATAAGTATTTGTAAATATTTTTCGAAGCTCTGATTCAAAATTCTTGGTCATTTATTACCTAGTTGGTAAAAATTATGCAAATGTGCTTACTTATCATGTTCCATTTTTGATTAAAATTTTTCAAAATTTGATTTTTCCTATATTTTACGATTTTTTTGCGAAATGTCGTACCGAGAAAAGGAAGAATACGAGTGTAATATTATTTCAAACATAGAATACTTAGGTAGGTAATAAGGCTTTATAATCGTGTTTTAAGCTTCACTTTAAACCCTGCGATTCAGTTTTGAGGAAAATTTCGTAACCTGATTACTCGAGTCCTTGAAAAGTTTTTTTACAAATGAATTTCAATTCGGATTAAAAAAGATAGTAAAATTACCAAGAATATACGAAGTTAATTGAGAAACTCTCGTAGCGCTTAAAGCATATCTGCTCTGCGTGATTAGAAAACTTCTTTGTGGTTACTGAGCTACCATCTTTGTGGTATTATATTCTAATGAGAATATTAAGCAGAATTTTGACGGCTCCAAGTCTACACATATTACACCAAGAAGTACCTAACCTACCATTGTTTGTCGAATCTGCTGAATTTCGTTGCCTCGCTCTCGGTTGTCGTCTCGTCACGGCAGGGATTTTACCAGCGTTTTCGTAATTTACAGTAATACCCAAGGCGATGTTTAGGCTTTGGTTTTGTGTTCAATTTTTTTATTTCTATTTTACTGTTTCCCGGCCTCGTTTCGATACAGCAAGGTTCACCTATGAAATAAAAAATTACACTTGTATCGTTTATTGAAATTTTTTTTTCAATTTGAAAATTTTACAAACGATTTGTTTACTAATATTGCGTAACAAAAATATTCAAGAAAAGAAAGGGGGAAAAATAGGTTTTGATTATAAACAATTTTTTTCTCCTATTCCAATACCTACATCGTATATTTTTATAGACTTTGATCAGAATTAAAATCACGTTATGCCGCCGGATAAATCTTCGCAAGTTAATCGAATCATTCGACCGTGTTAAATTTTTATAGGTATTTGCGAAAAGAAGCAGAAGTTCAAAATGTGGAAAAATGTAGTATAAAATGAAATAAATAGGTTCGTACGAGGAAAAGAATAACGATGAAAAAACTGTAACCGTACAATAATGTAATAGGTTGTACAAATATTTGTAAGATAGCGAAATTTGAATGTGGATGAATGAAAGTGCAATTATTTATACTTTTAAAACGCGTTTGTATATAGACGACGTACACTTGATCGAATAACATGGAAAAAGAAAATCTTTCGCTTGAATGTCAGCCAGAGAGAAAAAGAGAGAGGGAGCAGTTATATTATCAACAATGTAAAACGATAGTAAGTAAGTATTGCAACAAGTGTAGCGTGAAACCAGCTTTTTGATCGAACGTGAAAGCTAAAAATTCGATATATTCGGCTTGGCTACACATTCGTCACCGGAATACTAGCGGCGCGTTAAAGTGGCCACGAAGAAGCGTTTATGTTAAAAGCGGTTGTGTTTTCAATGAACGATACGAGATTCTATAGTATGCAAGAGGATTTTATTAAGCAAAAGAAAAGCTAACGATAACGTTAAAAGGGCCCTCTCGCACTCGGTGAAAAGCCGCCGAGAGCGTGTCTTGTTTCGGGTTTCGAACACTCCCCAATGATAAATACCTTGTATTCACATTAATCACAGTATAGTCATTGTTTCTCCAACGAGTTCCAACCCTTAAGTGGTTTTCGCCTCAGTTGCTGCGATAATTTTTCACGACAGCTTTTGCATTGTAGTTGAATTTTCTTCTGCTATAAAGACTAGTCCGCGAACTTACATTTTTTTCAAATTGATTTAGAAGCTTTTTTATTTCACTTTTTTTTCTTTTTTCTTTTTTTTTTTGGACGTTATTTAAATTTTCTCCGACATATTCGCTGGTGTAGAATGAGCCTATGAAATCGTAAAGTACTTGTCCCCACTCCCTCTGTGTGTTCTTTTTTCAAATAAGTAATTAATTTCCAGGATTTCTTTTTCTTTTTTCTTTTTGGTCTCTGTAGTATAGGCTTTAGGTGATTAGGTACTGTGAAGTATGTATTTTATTAGAACATCCTTAAAAACCATGCATATTTGGCTTCCTTTTTGGGGAGGCAAGGGAGGGTGCAAAGTTTGGTTTTTCAGCAGTTACTTCCTAAGTAATGTAATTACAAAACAAAAAAAAACGTTGAAACAAAAGTTGTAAAGCGTTAAAAAACAAACATTTTTACTACTTTGACTTTTTTCCAAAGGAGATCACTGGGAGGAGCCAGGGCATCCAGAAAAAAAATCAGTTTTAAAAATCTCCAACTGGTAAGAATAGTTCTTAAAAATTTGCTTGTTTCGCTTTTAGTAGCATTTTCCTTGTGCAGTACTTCTCACTGTTATGATTATAAAATGAGAAAAATGTTGGACGGTCATCTTTTCTCAAACTAGGAGCGAGGGGGGTCGAAGGGACTGTCCTTTAAAAAAGTTATAAATTCCTCACGGTATAAGTCAGTTACGGTGAAAATTTTGAAAAATTGGTTCATACAAACGTTGTAGAGCGTTAAAAAAGAAAAACATTTTCATTTTTTTTTACTTTTTCACTGTGTGGTCACGGGGCGGAACTAAAACGCCTAGGCGAGTCAGGCATAAATTCCAATGAGCCAAAAATTAAATGAATCTAATACAAGGGTATTTATGGTTGCGGAATCCGATTTTCACAATCATTCGAGCGTTGGAGCCTAACTGAGCTTCTGAAGGGGAGGTTCAAACTTAAAATTTGGCAAATTTTGAACATTAGTGTTGGTTTATAAAGACTAAAATTTGCTGTTCTAGACTAATAAGAGTTTTTATGTTTTGAATCCAAATTGGGCCCCGAAGTGGGGTGCTAAAATTATAAAATTTTGCGAAATGCAGCCAAATCAGTATCGGATTTGATATATGGGGTTTCTAATATGTTGTTTTGGGAACATGAAACTAGTAAGGTATAAGACAATTTTGGAGCTTAGTAAATTGACACTAATGTCGAAAATTTGGCAAATTTTGAAATTTGAATCTCCCTCTTAGAAGCCTAATTTCGGTCCAATGCTCAAATGATTGTTAAAATCATATCCCGCGACTACAAATACCCTTTTATTTGATTCATTTTTAAAGCGGTGGTTCAAAGCCCGAAATTCGCCAAATTCTATACATTGGTGTCAATTCACCAAGCTCCAACGTGGTCTGGTCTCTTAGACCTCGCTAGTTTCATGTCCCCAAAACAGCACATTGAAAAATCCATATATCAAATCCGATACTCATTAGTGTGCATTTCGCAAAGGGGTCCAATTCGGACCCAAAGGATACAAATTTTCATTAGTCTAGAACAGCAGATTTTAGTCTTCATAAACCAATAATAATGTTCAAAATTTGGCAAATTTTCGATTTTAAAGCTCCCCTTTAGAAGCTGAATTTGGTTCCAAAGCTCGAATGATTGTCACAATCGAATTCTGCGACTGTAAAACCCTTGTATTAGACTTATTCAATTTTTGGCCCCTTAGCAATTATACCCGACTGGTCTAGGCGTAAATTATTCATTTCGAGAGGAATTTTCGTATCACTTTTCTTTCTTTTCTCCTTAGTTCCATTCCATGGCTACCTAGAAAAAAATAACAGAAACAAAAATGTTTGTCTGAACCAATTTTTTGAATTTTTTACCTCAATGGACTCATCCCCTGAGAATGTTGCAATTTTTTGGGGGCTGCCACACCCCCTTACCCCGCTTTGAGAAAAGGGGAGGTGGATCCAATGTATTCTTATTTACGTAGCAGTGGGAAGTACTATGCAAGAAAAATACTACTAAAAGCGAACTAGATAGGCAAATTTTTGAGAATCATTCTTGTCAATTGAAGATTTTCAAAAATGATTTTTTTCTGGACGTCTTGGCTCCTCACCATGACCTCCGAGGGAAAAAAGTCAAAAAGGTAAAAATGTTCGTTTTTTAACGGTCTACAACTTTTGTTCCTATATTTTTTTCGTATCTTCGTTATTTGCAAAGTAACTGTCAAGAAATCAAATTTTGCTCTCCCCTCTCCCAGGCAGATGAGATGTACATGAATTTTAGGGAAATTCTGGAATATTGAAATAAGTACTTCATAGTATTTGTGTACGAAATTTCTGTTTTCCGTATATTTTGATGGGGTTTGGGCTATTTTTGAGCTGAAATGACTGTACTACTGTGTTCGTTCATTCGTAGATATCCATTTTTTAGGTTGCTCTAGAACTGTTTAGGTATGGTACCTCTACTGTGAGTATTTTTTTGCGGAATGGAAAACGTATTTATGTACACTGTATACGTTGTTGTCGTCTTGTGTGATGATAGCATTGGTTTTTTTTTTTCTTTCATTTTTGTAGGTATGTAAAGTTCCACATATGTGCACATATATAGGTATTCGTATTATTATGATATAAGACTCCGCCACCGTATGAATGAGGCTTGAACTGCATTGATATGAGTTTCGTGAATATTTTGGAGCTATTATGATGTGATATTGAATTTCAGAAAAAAAAATAGAATTTTTATTAAACTTTTCCCACGCGATTGTAGCTTACAGATTGTCAATAGGTATTCGTTTATTACATTTTAATAACGAGCAATATCTCAGATACTCAAGTCGCGAAAGGGGTAATCTCTTGTGTATTTTAAAAGATATACACGCGATGTAGGTAGTCTACTTTGAATCGACATTATTGTACGATGTGAAAATATTTTAGCAAATAGGTAGGTCTAGGTAGGTATATACCTAAACAGGTAGATTTTGTTTCAATTTTCAAAAACATCGAATGATAGATTTGATTTTTTTCCTTTGCCTTTTGTTGTTGGCAATACGTGTTGTAAATTTTATACTCGAGAGTTTATTTTCAGCTTTCAAAATAAAACGCGTTTTCTGCTCGGTTAAAATAATTTTAGTATACTCGACGGTGCATTACGACGTTATTTTTAATTCATTTTCACCAAGTAGCCTCTTCAAGCTGTACCTAGTGCTCATCGTGTTGACTGAATTGCAATAAGTATAGGTTATAACGACAAACACATCTCTCCAAAGTTGAATTCTTTTTTGTTTTTTAGGTTTTTTTTTTTCCAGTGTCTCTTTATAGTGTTAAAAAGCTTTTGAAAAAGTTTTTCTTTTCGTTGTGTAGTATATCGTTCAAGGGTACTTTTTTAGCGTCTAACTCAATTGCGGTGACATTTGGCTTTCATTTAGTTTGTGTATGCACGTGCGCGCGTGTGTGTATGTGTTTTTAGGCATGTAGCTTACCTATCGTGGTTTGAAGAATGATTACTTCGATGTCAGGTGACGAAATCGTTATTAGATTGGTACGTTTTGAGGTCTTTGGCATTTTGTTTTTTTTTTTTTTTTTACTTAGTACTGTATATCGGCTGAATTTTTAACCGCGAGTTGGGAAATTTAATAAGTTGATACTTACGGGTTGATAGTGTTGTATTTCAACTTGGTTAGATCTATTTTCCTCTTATTCTTCTTTTTCTTTTTTTTTTTTTTGTATCAGTCTTTTTAGAAAAATGGCTCGAAAATTGTATTAGGAACGTTGTAAAGAAGCACAGTCCCTTTAGTGCAGTTAAATTTGCTCCAAAGGAAGCTTAATTCCGACAAAATTCAAAATAAGATGAATTTTGGATTATGCGTTGATTATGGTGTAAATTTCATAGGGGAAAAAATTTCGCCCCCTTAATGTAAGCCAACTCCAAGAGGGGGTCAAAACCGTCAGAAGATTTGGTTTTTCGCCTGTACCGTCTCACGGAAACCTCTAATTAAAAAAGAGCAAGACCACAAACAAATTCTACGTTAAAATCTACCATTGGACGAAATTTTCATTTTTTGTAAAAACTCTTTAATTCCTTACGTAGTACACGCTACCCAGAGTTGACCCTTTTTAAAAATTGCTTACATTTCAGCATAGTAAATTCATTTATAACTCTTCAAATATGCTTTCAATCGCGAAAGTGATCTGATCTAAAAGTGTTCTAACTTCAACTGTATATGAGAAGAGTCGATTAGTTTTCTTGTAAATTATAAAAATGGGCCCCAAAATGTGGAGGATCTAAAATTGATGTTTCAAAATACCATTCGATGGGTAACTTTTTTGCTTTTATTCTTGAGTACACAAGTACGTATTTTTTATTTTTCCAGCAAAGAATTGAAATTCATTGCGTAGAGAGAGGAGAAAGGATGCGAGAGTGAAAACTATTTTCAGTTGGTACTTCACCGTTTTGGGGCACAATTTTACAACTTTCAAGAATGCGAATCGACATCGACCTTTCTTCTGTAGAATTGATCGTAGAACATTTTTAAATCAAGTTATTTCAGCGGGTGAAAGCATATTTAAGGAGTTATAAACGAATTTATTACGCTGAAATGGAAGAGTTGAAAAAAGGATCAACTTTGGGCAGCCCTTACTACGTAAAAAATTAAAAATTTCATCTGATGCAGGATTTGGTGTAAAATATTTTTACGCTTTTGCAATTTTTTCATGTGAAGTTTCCCGGAGGTGGTGTAGGAGTAAATCAGCTTTTTTCGGTGGTTTAGGCCCCCTCCTGAGGTTAACTCCTTACGAAGGGCGGGGGTAGTTTTTTCCTTTATAGCTGACTCTGTAATCAACGCATAATCCAAAATTTAGCTTACTATGAATTTTGTCCGGGTCAGAAATTTCGATTTAACTGAACTGCTCAACTTGGTAGTTTTGTCAAGTTTTGTCAGATCATTTTTTATTATTATTTTCGATAATTAGCCTGTTTTTTAATGCCATATTGTCATTGAAAACCACACTATTGCAGTTTATCGACTCGACCAACGCCGGATGAGGGAGGGTGTCAACAAAATCGGTTTTGGGATCCTGGAAGACCATTAAGACGATTTGTAGCCATGTCAGATATTTATTTATTTTTATTTATTTTTTCCCCAAACATTAAAATCATCAACTTCGCTTTATACCGACCAAAATCGTTCCAATCCGGTCAATCGACTCAGTTTGGCGGCAGATTAGATGTATATGAGTGAGGATGAACTAGGGTCAAAATTCAGTTATGCCTCAATTTGGGGGAGGGAGCGCAGAGGGGTCAAAAAAACAAAAATTGTCTCTTTTTACGTCGAATGGTAGAGAATCAAAAGTTATTTAATATATCCAAAAATCAACTTCCTCAGTCAATTAGGAGGGGAGATATGGGGGTTTTACTCCTTTTTGGCCTTAAAAAAGGGCTATTCTTCCCCTATCTCCCCACCAAATTGAGTTAGGATGTTGAAATTCGGTACGTACATTTATTTGAAGCCCTAGATGAGCCTTTCGGGGGTTCTGATTGTTTAGCTCCATTGCAACTCCTCACAGCGTCACAAAAGTGGTTTTTTGATCAGTTTTTCTCATTTTTTTTATTTTTTGAATTTGTTCCTCGCATAACTTCCCTCCTAATTGTGTCAGGAACTTGAAATTAGCTATGTACATTCAGTAGGGACTCTAAATGTGCCTTTTGGGCGTCTCGATTTTTCAGCCACGTTACACCCCCCTCACAGTTCTAAATTTGTGGTTTTTTGGTCGTTTTTTTTTATTTTTGGGGTTTGTTCCTCGCATAACTCCCCTCCGAATTGAGCTAGAAACTTGAAATTAGGTATGCCCCGTTTGTAGATACCCTTGATTTGTTTTTTGGGGGTTTTGACTTTGTAGCCCCATTGGACCCTGTCTACCTGCAAGGCTGTTTGAGAAAAAAGCATCGCTTCTGCTTTTTGTATTTTTTGTCTGTATAAAATCTACCCAAATTATATGAATTTTGGAGCAAGTAGTGCGAAATATAGCTACAAATTTGCTGGATATCATCTCTTTGGAATATTTGTTAAGTTACTATCTCCATCCCGAAGGTATTTATTCGTAATGTGTTTTATCTGCGAAAATGAAGCACCAGCTGAAAGATTTGATTTTTCTCGTCGTTTTGACGAATTAATTTCCCCAAGTTCATTCAATTTTTCATGTAACCCTGTAGGATCATTAATTAAACACATTAATTAGAAATGAATCCGTTGTTGATCGACTACAATAATTTATTTTCTTCTCTTCGTAGATATAATCCGAATTTCAAGCAGTGGAAAATTAAACTATTTTATTCGTTATAAATCTAATGTACTTCAGTGTACATCATAATACGATTTACTATGGCCTGATTTTGAAAAAATTTTCAACAATTTTGTTCAATTTTGAAATGAAAAATGCTATTGAAGCGAGGAGAAGGATCATGGAGTGAATTTCTACAATTTTTATCGGATGTTGATGGAAATGTACCTGTCCTGCGTCCAGTGTGAAATTGAAGGGGCTATTGATACATGTTGATTGGAAAAAATCTCACTGAAAAAAGTATTTGTAAAACTGGATAGAGCATCGAATGTTGAACAAACATGAAAAAAATGTTTTCGAGTTTCTAGCTCAAAAAACTGGTCTTACAAGCCTCAAAAAGTTTTTAAACTCTATTTTAAGGTCATTTTTAGTGTCCAAAATACCTGAAAAAATTCCACAATACTCCTTCCAGGTAGCTTCACTTTCACACAAAATTTGAAAAAAAAAATTGGTTGGCACCTCGCGGAGAAAAGAATGAAGTAAACATTTACTCTTGGGTGCACAATTTTTGTTGTCTCCTTTCTCTGTGATGAAATTAAAAATTACGAATACACTTAGAAATTATCTTTTACTAGTGCCTATAGGTCTCTCGAAAAATGTTGATTTTTGAGACTCAAAGGCTAATCGCTATGTTGAACCGGCTCTGGCCTTTACAGTCTTGACAATCTTTCACCAGACACCACGTATACGAAATTCTTGCTATGTTCTGTTTGCAATGTAGGGAAATTTACAAACACTCGAAAGCTTTTATTACGATTTTATTGTTCAACCGTAGTCCTGAAAAATAGAATAAAATCTGTTGAATACAAGTTGATGTCGTTAAATTGAATCTAAATGAAGATTATTAGCCTCAAAAAGTCCGTTAACCATGCTCGTAACATTTTTAGTACTGTCAATTGTAAAAGTTAATTTTATGGTAACATATTGAAGAAAATGTAAGGTTGTTTTGATTTTATATTTCCTACTTCTTCATCCTAATATGTATTTACCTCCCTTCTCATATAATATTCGTGTATAAAAAAAGGTATTTTCAATAATTTCTCATTCAGTATTCATAAATACACGTTTGTTAAGCAAAGGTCCTTACTCTTGAAGTTACTATGAGTACTCAAGGGTCAAGATAGGTGATTTGGTCCGGTCTTCATATTTTGAAAATTATCACGAAATAGTGTTGGTAGTCTCAAAAAAAATTTTCGAGTGCCAGAATCACCCTCTACTCATTCCCTTCCAACGTAAGGTGTGTTTATGCTACATAATTAAAACCGATCATGATGTGAATGCGAAGAAAGGAGCTATACAGGGTTTACTTCGACAGTACTTCCTTCATACCATAAATGTATAATGTTTTGCCTATCCTAATCATTGCAGGACAAATATAATACTGATCTGAAATTTTTTCTTCTAAAAATCTTAGGTCATTTTTAAAAATTGACAACTTTTTATCCAAAAATGCTAGAGATGTCCGGTTTGAGCCAAAGTGTAACGTATGTGGTTTAATATTTCCAGTAAAAAAATTAAAAGTAAAGGTTGGATGATTAGTGAAATGTTTTGAATAATGTGAGAAAAAACACTAAAATTTTCGAAGATGAGAACAAGCATTCGAACAACAACATTAAGAACCCACGATTTATCCAGTAAATCAGCAGCACCGATTTATTTAACGCTAAATTGTACCAGTTTGTAATCAACACTTTATGATGAGGTGTAATATTAAAAATTATGCTGTGATGTACGTTGTATGAATTATTATGACGAAAATTGAAATAAATTAAACCTGAAATTCAAATTTTTGTAATTGTAATTTTAAAAAAATCAACGAAACAAAAGATAGATATTCTTTGCTAATTAGAACTTATTTTTTTGGTACTAGTAAATAAAGAATAAATGATTTTATAAAATAAATTGAAAAAAAGTCGAGAACATGAAAAAAAATTAATGATCAACTGAACATAATCGATTACAAAAAAAAGTTAGGTATTCTTTGTTGATAAGAATTTGTTTCTTTTTATTAGTAAATAAAAAATGAAATTTAAAATAAATCAACCCGAAGTTAAGAACGTGAAAAACATCAATAATAAAGGAATAATAATAATAATACCACAGGACTTCTTGAGGAACCAAAAAAAAAAAAAAAACTAACTTAATAGCCTTATGAAGTCGAGAACGTGAAACGCATCTAGTGAATTAGTTTGCTATGAAAATGTTCAACTTTAATGATAATGATTGTATTGGATTTGGTCTTGACAATACTGTTTGTGAGTATCACGAAATTGAACTTATACAATTGGTTTACGATATCTTGCCCAATTATCTGGCCACTGTGACGTTATTGGAGGTAGTTTTATTTCATAATTATTAAATTATTCAATAATAAACTTTATTTTAGTACCGAAAATATTACGAAATTGAAATTATTTTCACTATGTGATGAGAAACGACGTGGAGAATCGAAGAGTCGTACGATAGTTCGCCTACAGTGCCCGATCCTCTCGAGCTGCTAAATGATTCTAGGCGATTTAGTCGTTAGTCAGTACAGTTGTAGGCATACTTCAAAAACCTACCACAACTAGGCATACAATTCTCGACGAAGAAAACTCCCATTAAATCTGTACTGCGTGGTTTTGAAATACGAACCGAGATTTTACATTCATTTCAACCTACCTTAAACGACGTACAGGCGAGAAAAACAAAAAACAATAAACACATTTACAACTTCTCGCATCCAACCGGTGAAAATGAAATTTCACTATTATGAAAGTGGGAAATTTTAAAAACGTTGATGATAATAACAAAGCGAGAGAAAGGAAAACCCGCTGGCTGCAATTTTAGCGTAGCTTTCTTTGAAACTGTGTTTCCCTTCTTTAATAAATGCGGCTGTAGAAATAATATTCTTGTTTCGTGTTAATTAGCTTGTAAATTTGTTGGGCCTTAATGCAAACGCTTATATAAATTAATCTTTACCTGGTAATTGTCGGTATTATTGTTAATACTTGGCCCTATATACCTAACTATTACCTACCCCCTGTGATAATATATACGTTATCGTTATGGGTTTTCGTGTATTATAATATTTGCGGTGTTCGAATCAATTGAACTGAATTGGAATGATTTCATTTTTAAGCGTATTTTTGAACTATGATTACGGTTTGTGGATTGTAAAATCTCTCCGAATATATAATATAGACTTTCGTATAATTTTCTGTTCCTTGAAATCAATATGTATACTTGATTGCCATTCTAGACGAATAGACCGTACACAATTTGTCTTAATTCATGGCCACTTTCAAGGAAGGAAAGAAAAAAATTTGAAATTTTCTTCACCAATGTTTCGCCTAATGCGGCGTTTTAGTTTCACTCCTCATATGATGATGGTTTGTGGATTGTAAAATCTCTCCGAATATATAATATAGACTTTCGTATAATTTTCTGTTCCTTGAAACCAATATGTATACTTGATTGCCATTCTAGACGAATAGACCGTACACAATTTGTCTTAATTCATGGCCACTTCCAAGGAAGGAAAGAAAAAAATCTAAAATTTTCTTCACCAATGTTTTGCCTAATGCGGCGTTTTAGTTTCACTCCTCATTAAATCTTCAAACTTTTCTTCATTTAGTATTTTCAATGGTAACTCTTTCATCACTGGTAATATTATCCGCTTCTTTAAATTTTCTGAAAATCTAATTAACCCAGTTTTTTTTTATTTTTTTCAAGTGCTGTCTTTAGCAAGGCCGCCAATAAGCTGATGTTTATGGAGTGAGATGAATACAAATATAGGGACTTGTACGATACGAAGGTTATTTGTAAAAGGGAAGATTTTTTCTACTCGAGATACCTACTACATGATGATGTTGATGATGATGATGATGGAATACCTACCTACGTTTACGTACTTATTTAACTCTATGATAATAATCGTAATAATATTAAATTTCAATGTAATAAGAATTTCTTCGCTATAACTCATCAATTATCTTTACAAATAAGAGTAAATTGGCTGAAAATTCTCTTCACAAATGATACTTAGGTTTACTTGTGTGTAAAATTGTGTCGTACGGTAATAATTTGTCGCTGGCAAAGTTGGTTTTAACCGTCTCTATTATTCAAGTTATATACAAGCCTATTAAAACTGTAAACTATATTTGCAATTAGTTTCTAATAATGAAAGTTAAATGAAGGCTTTTGTTTTTGATCTAAAGTCAGGTACTTGTGTATACCTGTCTACCTACACGAATGCCTTACCTATTAAATAGTCTATGTATCATATAAGAGAAGTATTTCGAGTTCGAGTTACATGCTGTTTAGACGACATTATGTCGCTATATTGTACTGTGATATCGATAGAATAACAGCGAATCAATTATTCTCTTGTAAGTAAGTTGGTAAAACAAAATTTATAGTTGTAGAAGGCTGTTGAAGTTTATGTTCACATAATGAATGTTCTCGGTTCACGTTTCATACGTATATAAGGGAGAAAAAAAAAAATAGTAAAAAATTACCGTTTTCTAGCGAGAAGTATTTAATGAACTTTCAAGTGAAGAAAGTGTTAAGGTTGACGATGAAAAAGTGAACAGAATGTATCATACGGTTATCGTATCCTTTTATCGGTACCTTTTTCAAGACGCCCGAGGCCGCGCCTCACTGCTACATGCAATTTCATCTAAATCAAGCCTATTAATTAATCAATTAAATGCTACAACCGACGACAATACCAATGGTTGGTACGTTGCAACTAGCAACTAGGATAGGAAAAACCACACTATCAAACGGTAAATTGGCCTTGTGTGATGAAAGCACTCGCCCTTTTAATCGACTTTCACGACAAACAGGATTTACCAGCAATGTCTTTCCTATGCCGTTACGGTTCGTTAATTCTATATATTATACTATACGCGCGTACATATCCGCATCATATTAAACTACCCCGATCGTTAATTCACTCTCTGAAGTTTACATATTTTATTTTATTTTATTTTATGCATGAAAAATTTATTATGTATATGGAATCGTTTCGCTGCTACCTTGAAAGATGATATACGTTTGTGTATTCTAGGTGCGGTATGGATTGGATATGTACCTACAATTGTGCAATTACAGGCTATATACAGGGTGTCCAGTCTCGATGTGGACCCCCTCTTTAACCAGTAATTATACAACACGTACAGAGTTTATGCATGTATGTTTGACTGACTTCCAGATTGAAGGGGCCAAGATGTACTGGTATGAAATTTTATAACTATAATTGTGCAATTACAGGCTATGTACAGGGTGTCCCGTCTCGTTGTGAACCTCCTTTTAACCAGTAACTATGCAACACATTCCGAGTTTATGCATGTATGTTTGACTGACCTCCGAATTGAAGGGGCTAAGATACCCCGATATTAAATTTTTTTTCTTGATTTTTAAGCCTATTCAATAGGGTGGGTTGGCTTTGACTTTTTTTCGAATATTGAAGCATGATAGGGCGCAAATTTGTGGAACGGAGTCAAAAGAACGCGGTGAACATTTCAGCCTCATATCCCTTGTAGAAATCTCAATCCGGCTCTGAAAAGGTTGAAAATTTGGAAAAAGTACCCGAAATTCGAAAAAAAAAGTTTATTAGAAATAGTTTTAGTAGGATAGAGACCATTTTACACACCTCCTTTACTGTGAGTCACAAAAATATTCGGAACTGCCTAAAAATGTTTTCTTTTTTTTCATTTATAATTAACATGTAAATGGTTTTCTCGATAAAAAACCATTTACAGCATTGTCACATGTACTTAATATGATACGTTAATCTTAAAAAACAAAAATAATGAATAAATTAACGCATCCTTCGTTACAAAATGAAAATATCACTTCAAAAAATAAGACCATAATAATTTTCAAAATTTTTAAAAATTTCTGAAAAATTACTTCAAAAAAAAAAATTAATTGTTAATCAAATCATGTCGATACTTCGATGTTTATTCTTGACTTTTAGGGCACCTTTCAATCGATTAGACATCGAAGCCACCAATTTTTGTAACGATTCAGTAGAATTTTTACCCTGATTTTCTATGTTATATTATCATTGAAAATCAGGCTATTACCGTCTATCGAACAACGGCGGTTGTAAGAGGGGGAACAAGACCATTAAGATAATTTTTGGCCATGTCAGATATTTATTTTTATTTATTTCTTTTCGCCCGAAGATTAAAATCCTTTACATTGCTCGATATCGACTAAAATCGTTCCAGTCCGATCAATCGACTCAGTTTAGTGGCGGATTAGATATGTATGAGTGGGGTTGGCGTTAGGTCAAAATTCAGTGTCACCCCATTTTGAGGGAGGGGGTGCTGAGGGGCCAAAAATACAAAAATTGTTTCGTTTTGAGTAAATTGATAGAGAATCCAAAGTTGTATGGTATATCCAAAAATCAATCTCCTAGGTCAACTAGGAGGGGAGATATGGGGATTTTCCGTCTTTTTGAACTTGAAAAAAGGCTGTTCTGCTCCTATCTTCTCACCAAACTGAGCTGAGGAGTTAAAATTTGGTATTTTCATTCAGTAGGGGCCCTAGACGTGCCTTTTGGAGGTGCCGACTTTTTATCTCCATTGTACCCCCTCACAGCTCCAAGAATGTGGTTTTTTGGTCAGGTTTCCTCATTTTTTGAGTTTTTTGAGTTTGTTCCTCACATAACTCCTCGTCAAATAGAGCTAGGATGCTGAAATTTTGTATGTGCATTTAGTAGGGACCCTAAATGTGCCTTTTGGCGGTCTCGACTTTTTTCAATTGTCATGATTGTAATGTCACGAAAATCAGGCTAAAATAGCATCGCAAAGCGATGCTTTTTTTTCATAATTTTTTCAATCGTTGCTTCAATCCATCTTTATTTGAAATTGGACTTTCATAAACTTTTTGGTCAAGGTATTCCCATAGGTGTTCGATAGGAATGATATCAAGTGACTTAGGAGGAGTTTCCATCACTTTAGAGTACTTGTAGAGCAACCATTCTTTCGTTTTGTAAGCCTTTTGCTTACGATTATTATCTTGATAAAAATTTAAACGACTTCAAAATTTTAATTTCCTTGGAATTTTGAAGAATTCGTCTTAAATGATCGTTTTGGGAAAAACTAGTTTTATTAAAACTATTTCTTATAAATTTTTTTATAAATTTTATATCGTTTTAGCACTCGGTTGAAATTTCTCCTAGGGATAGGAGGCTGAAATGTTTACTACGTTGTTTCGAACCCGTTCGATGGAGAATCTACTAAAAAAACTTCGCATTTCTGGGTTCGGCTGGAGAGGAGGAAGAAACGTTATCAACTACTGGAAAGTGAGAATCGTTGACTAGCCAGTAGTTCATAACTTAAAAAATTACTGAACATTAATAAAATTTCCGCAAAAAAATATTAATTTCAGTTACCCTTGCACATTTGAAAATTTGTCATATAATTCACGCAGAAAATTATATCAACTTACCTCAACTCTTGTAGTTGTAAGGAATTCTGAATTATTAGCGAATTAAATTTTTTTACATTTTGCTATAGTTAATACCCTCTGCCCTCCTGAAAGTGACATTTGGGGCGGAAAATATTTTTAGGGAAATCAATATTGGTATTCAGATCAATGAAACACCATTTTGAACACTTTCCGTGTTATCAACTCCTGGACTATTAACTACCAGCAAGTTACTAAAAAAGTTATCAATTACTGGCAAGCAGTCTCACGATTTTGGAATTTTTTCCAGAAACAAATGATTTAGTTAGGAGGTTAACAACGTAGGGGATGGATGGGGTATATATCGGAGTATAACATACATTTTTTTCTGAATTTTTTGATCATTACACGCAACTTGGGTTACGAAAATGTAAAAAAATTTCCTCTTACCTATTAACTACAGGCAAATTACCCTACAATCAAGTCGTTGGCCCCAAATTTTTACCATGTTCATTTCACGTCATTTCGAAAATTTTTTTCACTATCCCCCTTCAACTTTGGAAAAACTTAGAAACCTCCATTTAATAAATTTGCTCTTTATTAATTTTCAATATGCTCGAAACAGAAAAAATTTCGCCTATCATGATGATCATTCCACTCGACCATATCGTGCAGGTTAATAGAATTGCATACTCGGTTTGCCGCAAAAACCAGCCTGTCTGTCTGAAACGATTTTGTACTGGTTCGGACAGTTGCGGAAAAAAATCTACAATCATGGAATTCGGTTTCACAAAAGTTGGTTGAAATTTCAAAATGGCGGCATTTTTGATTGACAGGTACGTTGAAATTTCGTATTTTGGTGTGTAACTCGAAAACAATGAAGCTTACGACGAAATTTATGGCAAGAAAAATGTTTTTAATTTCACAAAAAACATCGTTTGTTCTATAATTTTTTTTTTGCAAGTTCCATAGCTTTCGAGTTACGCGACTAAATATGAAATTTCACCTGTCAATCAAAATGAACGCTATTTTATATAAGTTTGGTGAACTTTGATTTCGGATAATATGGCTTACAATGCTTCTCGGGGTGACCCTTTCTGGAAAAAACATGTTACCTTTTGTTAGTAGGGGAGGAGACTGACTCAAGGACTGGAACGAAATTTCCCCGTTCACTTTTGGTACGTAATATGAAAATATGCAATATACCTTCGAAGCTTTTCTTGCCGCCATTTTTTTGATGTAAATGTAAACTGTACGTGTAGATTTGAAGAGAAAATTAATTCCATATATCCAATTGGCCTTGGTCAGGATTCTCGGCATTTAAAATTGAAATTATCAGTCACAGTCTTACGTTCTTTCATTGTAAAGTTTACAGTCCACTGTTATTTTAAAGATACTCTTATCACAGAGCCAGTAAAATTCAGTTTTATGTAATAATATTTTTTTCCCCAAGCACCCTCGGTAAAGAATCTGTTATAATGTAATGTTTTCGGGATGAAAGAATTAAAAAATAGGTAGCTCGTTTATAATTTTTCAGTTAACGCCTTTGCGAAAATTAATGGTTGTTATCAGCGCGTTGAAGCGCATAAAAAATTTCCATCAAATTATTTATCTACTAGCTCGAGTCATCTTAAATGCGAAAACTGTACAATTTAGCGGGGAAATTTGCCGAAAAATGATCGCCCTATAAGGAACCCATTTATTGTGAAAATTTTTCACGCAAAAAAAGAGCAACGAAGTTTCAACTTTTTTCTGAAAACGTTCAAATTTGAATGAATATGAAATAATAAAATTTTGAAATTTACAATATCATCTTCAACGATATGCGTAGACTAATAAAAAACTAGTATGAAGGCAATTTAAATTGATATTTTTTCATTCTGATTGTCGTGGTGTAATTAAATATGATGATTTTATTACGATAGAAAAATCATCAATTGTTGATTAACTGATATTTGACGGGGAATAAAAAGTCGCCACACATATTAGGAAACCCTGACCTGCGAGTGCAATTAATTTTTAATGAGGTAATTCAATACCTTCGTCAAGTCTTGAGAAAATTTCTGCAGTTAAAGGTAATGTTATCTCTTGTATTTTTCTTTTCTTCTTTCAACTACACTGGACGAATCTCATTAATTATGTGCTGTAATCACTTCGTTTAACCGTTTCAAAATATAGCACTACGCGCCAGACAGAAAATTATATTCAAAAATATGCCCACTCAAAAATCTCATATACCGATATGAATTTCAAAAATCCTCGTTTAAAAATTGAATTTAGAATGATGAAATTACGTTATACATTGAGAAAATTTACTCGCTTCGAGTTGATACGCAAAAGAAAACAAATGAAATTTGAAAATCTCGAATAACGAAAAATTTATATTCACGCAGATGTAAGTCGAATGAGTATTGGAAATGGCGAGTTATTACAACAAAGGCATTTCGTTTCGGTTGTCGCAATCACCGAAACAAAGCAATCTCGTACCTACCTCATTACGTAATATGATATCATTCTTTTATAATCAGTTGTCGACAAAACACGCGTTGGAATTCACCTTAAAAAAGAGACATTTTCGCAAAATGAAGAAAAAAAAATTACAAGTATGCTTAAAAGGGGGGAAAAGATTAGTTGAACGACGATGTTTTATTAACCGAGATTCTCGCAAGAAAAATATTTTTATAAAGGTAGGTAGATGAAAAAAAAAAAAAAAATAGATGAAAATATTTTTAAACAACGCGCTCATGTACAAAAATTTTTTACTCAAACTTTGAAGATGAATTACCGCTGAAGCGCAACTTTTTAATGTAAACTTACGCCTATCACGTGCAGAGAAAAAAAAAACGTTCTTTCAACGATGCAAGCGAATAATTGTAATCTAAACGGCTATCGATACTTATAGTGGAAATTTTTAATAAATATTTTTTTATAGAGTGAAGAATGTTCATAACACGTGCAATTTTAAGAATACCTTTGCAACGATCAAGGGGTTACTTCTCTCGGTACGATCAAGGTATACATATTTGCATACTAGAAATTAGCAGGGGATTAGGTTAATGAAGTAGAACTTCTCCCTTCTTCATATAGCCTCAACGAACGTATATTCATTTTTTTCGTTGTATTGACAAAGAAAATCAAATACCCTATCGATGTAGTTTGGTCAAAGAGAAGGGACTGCTCACCACCAAAATACGTTTTGTAGTCTTAAAAAAACCATTAAAAGCTTTTTTGAGTATTTTAGAATGCCAAATAATTATTTTCATTTTCAGTTTATCCACTCCCTCTAAGAGTAAATTCATTTACACTGCTCGATACCAACCAAAATCGTTCAAATTCGGCCAATAGGCGCAGATTAATGGTGGATTAGATGCATATGAGCGGGGATGATCTTCATTAGAATTCGAAAAAAATTGTTCGTTTTTCAGAAATTGTACATCGTGTCCAACAATCAGCTTCCTACATCCCTTAGAAAGAAAGAGATATGGGAGTTTTGCCTCTTATCAACCTTGAAAAAAATCAGGTTATGCATAACCTTTTCTCTCGGATTTAGCTAGGTGGTTTAAAACTATAGTATGTAGATTTTTGGTAGGTACCATAGATGTGTCTTTGAGGGTGTTGAATTCTCATCCCTGTTGCACCTCTTTTAAAATCATTTTAGCTCAAAAATAGCCCAAACTCGATCAAAAATAAGAGAAAGTGTAAATTTCGTAAAGATACTGTAATGTATGTATTTCAGTGTTCCTGAACTTCGCCAAAAATTCATGCAATTTTGTCCCCATTGTGGGAGATGGAGGGAAAGGAGGGGATGCAAAGTTTGTTTTGGCAATTTCTTCTCAAATAACGCTTTCAAGAAAAAAATGTTAAAACAAAAGTTGTACAGCATCTACCGACAAACATTTTTACTTCTTTGACTTTTTCCCCCAGGAGGTTGTGGAGAGGAGCTAGGGCGTGCTGAAAACAATCATTTTGAAAATCTTGTATCACGACAAATAATTTTCAAAAATCTGCTTCCTCCACTTTTAGGAGTATTTCTCTTGCCTGGTGCTCCTCACTGTTGTGTTAAATAAGAAAAATGTTAGACCGTTGTCTTTTCCCAAATGGGCGGGGGGAGGGAAGGGAAGGGGCACCGTTCAAAAACGTTTTTCTACTTCTTTTCTTATGTATTCATTGAACCAATCCATGGCGAAAAGAAGAAAAATGACACTTGAAAATTTTTCTCGAAGTTAATAAATTACGCCTAGGCGAGTCAAAAATTGAATGAGTTCAATTCAAGGATTTTTGTGGTCCCAAAATTCGATTTTGATAATCATTTGAGCGTTGGATCCGAATTGAACTTCAAAGGGAGTTATGGATTTATCGAGGTCCAAAATATTGTTTCCAACATTAATAGTTTCAAGATTCCAGAACAGCTTATTCACGGTGTCCAATGGTAATACAAAGTCATGCAGGTACTGCAAAGTCAGACATTTTCGAAAGAGGTTATGCAGTTACTGTAAAATCAGACATTGTGACTAAGATTGACTCAAAATTCATGCATTTTTCTAAAATTGAAAAAAAAAATCCATATCCATAGAGTAATATTTGTTTTTTTTAAAAATTA
Organism: Ferrisia virgata; assembly: GCA_900060175.1. Taxonomy (NCBI): domain Eukaryota; kingdom Metazoa; phylum Arthropoda; class Insecta; order Hemiptera; family Pseudococcidae; genus Ferrisia; species Ferrisia virgata. Next base: position 55,723 of record FIZR01007233.1, read on the forward strand.
TGTCTGTTCGAAGTTAGTTGTAAAAATTTTAATGTAACAGTTACTTGTGATTTTTTCTCAAAAAAATGATATTTTTCGAAGTTTTTGGTTAAAAGTAATTTGGGGGGGGGGGCTGAATATGTCGAAAAAGTCATACTAAAAGGTCATACAAAGTTAGACATTTTGGTCAACAAATTTTTTCAGAAACTCTGTTATTTGGAAACCCATTTATGCATTCCGATTCCTATTTGTATGCTCGTTGCAAAATTTTGAAATTTTAGCTCCCCCCCCCCCCTAATTAAGGTCTAAAAGCTAAAAATTTTCATCCATTTGGAATATCAGATTTCAATCCTCGTAAATCGACGTCAATGTTCAAAAATTGCAAAATTTTGGATTTTGAACCTCCCCATCTGAAGACCATATTTGGATCCAATGCTCAAATGATTGTCAAAATCAAATTCCGTGGCTGCAAAATCCCCCATATCAGGATTATTCAATTTTCAGCTCGCAGAAAATTTATTCTTGACTCGCCTAGGCGGAATTTATTCATTTCGAAAGAAATTTTCAATTGCTACTTTTCTTCTTTACAACCATGGATTCCTTCTATGACTATCTTGAAAAAAATTAAAATCAATAGGCCAAATTGGCTTTTGCAACATTATAATATACTGCTCCTTAAACACTATATCCAAAATCTGGAGAAAGTACGTCTCCCAATGTCCACATTTGTTCCTCCTAAATACGTTTTTTATCGATAACTTCGTTCCCGAATGAGATACAGAAAAAAAAGTTGAATCAAAAAGTGTGGCTTATGTAATTTGCAATAAAATGAGTCATTATACATTTTTCTCTACAATTGACAGGAACGCTGTAAAATGAAGTTGAAAGGATCACGTGGACCACAGCATAAGCAGTCGTAACGCAAAAGACGCTCTTTTCAAACTAATTTTATTTTTATGGTGGAAATTTGATGGCCTAAATTTTTTATTTCAACTTTTTTTCTGCTTCTTGCTTTGGAATTAAATTATTAGGAAAAAAATGTGTTCAGTGTACATGAATAGGAAGATGCTTCACAATGATTTCGTCTGTTTCATTTTAGATATATTGTTCACCGGGTGGTTCACTACAAGCTATGGAAAAAAAGTTTTAATGTAAATTGTTACATTTTTAAATGCTAATTTAACTGGAATATTCACGTTTTCCGTCGTCTTCTCATCTTCATTGACGTTGCTTCAGAAAAAAATATCTTAATAGTATGTCTGAACTCTGGCCATTGTGTAATCATTCTTTTGGCAATCTTTTTTCAACCAAGTGATTACTTCGGGTTTTGGATTGCAGAGTGGCATGTTGTATAGTGGAAAAATAGATACAGGTTGTCTGCGTTCAGGTTCAAACATATTCGAAGATTAATTTTTGAAAAATCAACGATGGTACCATAGTGCAAAAGCTGAATATTGACATCGACAGACGTCTGTTCTTCTTTGGCAATGAAAATTATACACATAAAATTGAAGTTAACTGAGATTTAACAGAAATTATTCATTTCTCGAATTTTTGTAATTTCCCAAGTTTGGCGAAACTACCTCTTAGCATAGCTCTCTTCATATGAATGGAACAATTCGCGTAATTCAAATATATGTAGCTACTTATTACGTAAATTATACCGAATAAGCAATGCATTGCGATGTTTCTTTTTCACATATCTTACGATGTCAACTAAAACTGGCGAATTTCCCATCGATATCTTACTTTTACTTCGTGCAAATATACGGTACTGTGCAGTTGAATAAAAGACTAATAATTCAGCGAAAAATTCATACGCAATCATACGTGTTAGTAGATGGTAAAAGTAAAGGAATTCATGTTTTTTCATATCATTTTTCGAGGTCAGATTAGGAAATGACGCGTTATAAAACCATCCGACTAGACACACATATTCGATAGGCTACTCGTAAAAAATTTATGGGCATTTGGCAAATGGCAAAAAAAAAAAAATTGCTGTGAAATATGCCGAAGCGAATTTTCTTTTGACGTGTCGCTTTTCATGTCAAGGTAACGCGATAGATAATAACGAGACAAAATCTTTCCAACTCAACGTAAATCTTGAAGAATAGGTATTCAAACAGCGAAGTTTACATTGGCAAAAATAAGACAAACAGTAATAAGATTTACATGATGCATTTTTTTTCTTTTTAAATTTGCCAAGAAAATAAAGAGTGACATTGAAAGAAATTTTTGTTTAAAATTTTGAAATCAGGTGATGATGAATTCAAAGGCTAGAATATTATTCGGAATTTTCTAATATTAGTCCTATTTTGTAGCAGAATATTTGATCGATTATATTATACGATACGAGTTATTTCTTTTTCCCTATTTTCCTCTTCTTCGCCTTGCTCTTAATTTAAAAATATTTCACAACAAAGAAATCCATTACTGGTTAATTGGATGGCCGTTTCGGTTAATTAAACTTTCTCGCAATAATTAATTATATAAAATGAATTGAAACAACGGCTTACGTTAGATATTTCACCGTTGAAACGTAAAATTGATATTGAACGAATACATAAGGATTACAGTCGCTTTATTTCGCCCTTTGAGAATATATAAGCGGAAGGAAGGGAATCAAAAAAAATAAACAGATATCTGCAACATTTCTAAGCATTTTGTTATTTACATTTTCGATTATTATTCGACATTCGTTGAGCTTCCTTTCAGTCTATTTTATGATTATGGTGGTGAATATTACGTATAAAATACACTTCGATGGGTCAAGCGTTAGATGCAATTTTTAGAGATTGATACCTATAAATTTCTAACTTTTAAGTTACATGTAACAAGAAGTTCTTTTAAATCTAGTACGCTATGTATACACGTTGGTTGATGGTTGCAGATACACTGTCTTGTAGGTAGATACAACTTGAGAAAAAAAAGTATAGTAAACCTTATGTTTGAAACCGTTTAAAACATTGTTTCGAACTAGCTTTTTTTCTCTGTACAAGTTTTTAATTAGTTTAAAACCAAAACACCCGCATGTTTCGCGAATTTTTTTCGTAAAAAAACTAACTTCGCTTTTTCCAGTTCTGCTTGTATATATAGGCCGAGGTATACGAGAAAATATTTTCTACATACGTATATAACATTGAAGCACATCAAACAGTTGACGCTGAAACAATTTTTTCTCAAAACATACCTTAACCTTAAGAATTTTAATGGTTTTGGTAATACTTCCTCGAAAATGCGACTGTATAAACAAATACGAAGCCATGTTGAGGCATTTTTTATGAACAACAACAAAAAAAAAAAAGAATTCTAAATTCTTGGCCTGCAATCTAAGCTCCAGCTGAGAGAGCTGCGGAAAAAGACAAAACTACTAAAATATTTATACCAGAGCAAGGGTTCAGCGTTTTTCTTTTATGAGCTGTCATGCCTCTGTATACATGAAAAGTTCTAATAATCAACTTTAAATTATCAATTTAATTCGATTTATCGTCGAACAGTTACGTTCAAGTATTTCATGAAAAACGCAATTTGCCAAAATTATTTTTGGTTTTCGATAACGATTGGATAAAATGGCTAAAAAAAATTTTCAACCACGAATTCAATGCACGAGGAGTCGCCGAAAGCAATTTATTTTTCAATAAAATATTTATAAATGTACGAAAAACCTTTTTTCAAAGAATAAAAAAACACCGCAAAAAATATATATAATTTTTTATCCCACAAAGAAATAGAATTTATAAAAAAAAAGTAATAAATCTCGAGTCTACGAAAAATTTCAAAGTGTAATTCTATTTTTAAGTTTTTCTCGTATTGTTTCGTTCCACACAGTACCTGCATTTCATCCATGTTTTAATGCCGAATTTTTAGCCTGATTTTCTATGTCGTATTGTCAATGAAAACCAAACTATTATGGTTAATCAATTTACACGGTTGTTGAGGGGGGGGGGGGAGTATCAATAAAATCCGCTTCAGGGTCCTAGAAAAACATTACGGTCATTTTTGGTCATGTCAGATATTTATTTTAATTTTATTTTCCCCCCTCCCCCTCACCTAACTTGAAATCATCAGCTCAGCTCGACATGACCAAAATCGATCTCAAATTTGGGGTAGGATATGCTGAAGAGCTGAACCCACAAAAATCGTTCCATTTTTAAGCCAATCAATAGAATATTGGTAGTTGTACAACTTATTCGAAAATCAGCCTGCCAAGTCAATTAGGAGATGTGATATGAAGGTTTACCTCCTTTTTGACCTTGGAGAAGGGCTGTTGCTCTCCTGCTTTCCCACCAAATTGAGCTTGAAAGTTGAAAATTTGGCATGTACACTTGGTAAAGGCTATTTCAGACCTATTGCTCCCTCTTACAGTTCCAAAATGTGAGTTTTCTTATGTTTTCGGTTTATTCCTCGCATAACTCCTTTTCAGATTAAGGTAGGAAGTTGAAATTGGTGTGTAGATTTGGTATAGGTGAGACTCAGATGTACCTTTTGGGGGTTTCGACAACGTGGCCCGAATTAAGATGTGGTAAAAATTTCAGCCCTCTAAATCAATTTTTTAAATTTCAAAAACTTTCAAAAATTTTCAAAAAATCGAATGAATTTTTTTTTGTTAATTTTTCCCTGAAATGGAATTATTATACGTATTCGAACTTGAAATGATGATTAGCGACAAGTGTCAGATCTGAGTTTTTAGACCCATCAGTGAAAAGGAATTGGTGATTTGCGTATTTGTTTAGGGGTCCTATATCCATTTCAGGGGGCGTTTTTCAAAAAAAAATTTCCTTCGTGTTTTTTCAGAGGTAATTTTCAGTTCAAAAATGTGCATATAATAATTACGTTTCTGGAAAAAATTTGCAAAAAAATTTTGTTTTCGATTTTTTGGAAATTTTTTGAACTTTGAACTTGACTTAGAGGGCTGAAATGTTTACCACATACTTTTGAGGTTATTTTGCAACTATTGTGAACTCATCATTTGCAGATTTTCAAAAAAAAAGCAAAATTTGATGCACCCCAGTTTTGACTTTTCTGCTCCATTGCCCCCTCTCACAGTCACAAAAATGTAGTTTTTTGGTAGATTTTTATCATTTTTTGGTTTTGTTTGTCATATAACTCCCCTGCAATTTGATCTAGGCAGTTGAAAATTGGCATACAAATTTAGTGTAGGTCTTGGATGTACCTTTTGCTGCTTTCACCTTAATATACCAGAGCATTCCTTTTTTTATTTCACGAGTGTACAATTCGAATATTTTTTTAATGCATGAAAATCAGGCTCAAAAAGTATCGCAAAGCGATGCTTTTTTTTTTTCATGAACAAAAATTTAATAAGAACTGAAACTATGAGACATCGATTTAAACGGTGATTTTAATAATCATATTCCCTGCGTGGTGATTCCGAATTCAATAAGAACTGTGAGGGAAGTGTTTAAAGACAGTAGAGAAATTTAATGAGCTTGAATATCCTTTGATTTCATTTATGTATAGAACGATTTTATACTTGTTATACTGATACGTACTTTTAACAATCTATTTTCAATACTGTTTTATCATCATTGCCAACTAATTACTCTTTGACCCATCGACCTACCTACACATTTGCCTACCTAGTACCTGTGCTATCTACCGGCAACTTAAGCTTGATGTTTAACATTATATTAAGCATAGGACATCTTCAGAGTATCGCATGGACGTGTTGATGCATATTTATAGTTTAACAACACGAGCGAAAGATATTCTAACGTTGTACTCTCACAAGTTTGATGATGAAGAATACATTAAAAATATAGCATCTACGATCAGTTGTCGTTGAAAAATTTTTTATGTACCGAGACATCTTACCCCGCTAACATAATCGTTTCGTATTTTTTATTTTCTACCATACTTATACGATACGGTAGACGAAAAAATAAAAAAAATATACATGCACCGGTACCTAGTAGCTAGCTACCTATAGCATGCTGCTACCTCCACAACCAAGTGTAAAGTTTGTTTTGAATATCGTCGACTATAAATTGGTTGAGATTCCGCACTCCTTGCTCTAATTACCTTGGTAATGCGTCCAACTTGGAAGAAATTTCATTGAAACGGTAACAAATGAGAATGGATTTGGCACGTTTAAACGTGAAAATCGCACTTATTAAAATGAAAGTTGAAACTTTTTGAATAATTTAAAAAATATCGTTAATTATTAAAAACCATTTGTGTAAAAATTGTTAAAACTTTCAACTCTTGATTTTTTTTTTTCGCCTCGCTTTATCTAGAGTTATACTTCGGTAAAGGAAGGATCTAAGCTCTAGAAAAAGTCCTACTTTATGAGTAATACCGGTTAACTTTAAAGCGTATACACTTAAATAATTAATTACTTCAGATACTAAAAGTTTGTTTTCATTGTACCCGAAGTTTTAAAGATACGAAACACCCTTTTTCCCCTTTAAATTTGGTTTTATAATGACTGCAACGACTTTTTCACGTTACTTCTTTTTTCTTTGCATTTTCCACTTTCATCAATGTCTCGTAGAAATTCATCGCGTGAGAAATTATACTGATGCATTAGGCTATAATTAAATGCCAAGAAGTGTGACTTTTTAGACCAGGGTTATTGTTATGCTGGGCTTATTGATACATTTTGTGATTTTTGAATGGAGCATTCGCTTTCGTTTGAAAACTGTAAAGAAACGTTTTACTTTTGCAAAGAAAATCCGGCTATTATGATCTATTGACCATAGGTGGTTGTAGAGGGGTTGTGGTGTATTAACGAAATCTAATTATGTAATCATAGAAGGCAATACAGCCATTTTTGAGCATATTTAAATTTATTTACAATCAGTACTCGAGACGTATATTTTTTACCATATTTTCGATGTGAGTTGTTAATTAAAACCAGGCTATTATGGTCCGTTGACCTACGGCGCGTCCGATAAACGGAAGGGGTATTAAGAAAATCCGTTTTGGGAGCCTATAAGACCATTAAGACAATTTTTAGCGATTTCAGGTATTTATTTTTATTTTTTAACTCCCCCTCCCCTCCAAGGCAAGGCTAAAATTATTTACTTGGCTCCATATTAATCAAAATCGCTCGAATTTGGCCGACAGGCTCAAATTGACGTCGGATTTGATATGCATGAGTGGGGATGACCTTGAGTCAAAATTCAGTCATGTCCAAATTGAGGTAGAAAGTGCTGTGGGGCAAAAATCTAAAAATTGTTTCTTTTTCACCTAATGGATAGAGAATCTAAAGTTGTACCTATAAAGCTCATTATAGGTCAAAACGACCAAAATGTAACTCGGGGTTTTCAATTTCGCTCAAAATTTTTTTGCAAGTTCCTCTTGATAACTTGGTGAAAAAATCAACGTCATTTCGGCCATAACTCATCAGGGAATTAGGGTAGGGTTACTTGGAAAATTTTCTAGTGAAATTGGGTAAAATCAATCAGGGTCAAGGTCAACTAATTTTTATTAACATTTCAATTTGAAATCTCAAAATCAATTCAGGGTCAAGCTTAATTGTTGATGGGACAGCTGATGACGATATTTCAACTCAAAATCATAAAATTACTCCGAGGTCAAAGCCCACTGTTTTGACGATTCAACTTCAAACACCTCTAATGTTCCTCAAAATGTTAACTTAAAATCATAAAATAAGTCCACTGATGTCACATTTCTAATTGTTCTCAACATTTCAACTTGAAATTGTAAAATCAATCTTTTATAAAATAAGTCTACCGATGTCATTCCAGGCCATAAAAATCTGTCCACTGATGTCAATTCAATGATGACATCACACTGTTGACGGTCCACTAATGTCATCTCTAATTTTCCTCGATATTTCAACTTAAAATCATAAAATAAATCTTTCATAGAATAAGTCCACCGATGTAATTCCAGGCCATAAAAATCTGTCCACTGATGTCAGTACAATAATGACGTCACACTGTTGACGGTCCACTAATGTCATCAAATGATGACGGTTATCTGTTTGCAGTCAATTGTTGACAGTTTTTACAGAATGCGCTATTAAACATCTTTCCATGTTAATAGTCCATTGGTTATCAAATGGTCTATTAAGGATCAAAATATTTTCCAAAGTGTGACAATTGGACCATTTCCTTATTAAATTTTAGGATCAAATGGTTCATTAGGGACCGACAATATTTTTCAGTCCTAATTGGACCTTTTCCTTTACAACAAAATGCATGTCCATTGGCATCTTTTTTCCCTCTCCGTTTTAATTAAATTTTATTAATTAAAAATTTTTGTATTTCATAACTTTTTTTATGCATAGATTTCATTGTTCGAGTTTCTAATTTTATGAAATTCAAATATTTATATTTTATAATTTTTTTTACACAGATTTCATCATTTGAATTTCCAATATTATAAAATAATTTTTACTATGGAAAGAAATTTTTTTCATTTTATAAAATTATAATTTTTCATTAATTATGATTATTTTAACCGACCAATTTTCAAAATGAAAATTAAGCATCGGGGGGGGGGGGGGGGGTAATTTTGAAGGAAAGTTAGCGGGGAAAACTACGACAAAAAAGGGGCGAAAGCCTTAGCGCAGTGGAAACAAAAAAAAAAAAAAAAGAAAGGATCGCAAATATAAAGAAAGAAATTCATTACAAACAAAGGATTAAGTACATTAAATTTAGATTAGAAAAGGCAACGATGAAATCTGAAAATTATTTGGAGATTTCGATGGTATTTGAAAGAAAAATGAAAGAAAAGTTACTTTCCCAAATGGAAACTAAGTGAGTCTGCTAGAAGAGAAGAAAGGAAGCTGAAGGAGAACGAATTATGACGACTTCGACGACAAAGAACGAATGGACGTTTACTTGATTTTTTAGTAGAAACCTACTCACCATCAAATTGTCAGTACGAATTTTATCTTTATTTTTTTTTTTTTTTGTATTTACCATTTTGTTACGTATCAATGTTGACTGTTGAGGTTTGATTCTGAAATTAAAAAGACGAGTCTCACCAATGTCATTGTCAGTGTCAAGGATGTCAACTTATCAAGAAGAATTAATGCGAAAATTTTATTGATTTAGTAAACAAAATTCCATCCTTCACTTATCAGTAATTTTGTACAAGATTACAACGAAATTTAAAAAAAAATGGAGAAATCAGCCGGGTAGTTAAAATTATTATAATTTTTTTTCATAATTCACAAATCTTTTGAAGTTTTATCTTTCATCTACATAAAAAAATATGGCCAACTTATTAAGATTTTGTTATTCCTCCATTGCAGGTATCATTTTAATGTTAAAACAAAACATGAAGGGTAAAAAATATCCTTTTCTTGAAATTTTGTGGTTAGTGGGAATCCGAGCGGTTTTTAAAAACTCAAACGGCGGGAAATCATAATGTGGCAACACTGAATTTCAACGAGTGACTAGACAATACGTAGTGAGTCTATGTATGCATGTTTGCCGACACTCTGCGCCGCAAGGGCTCTCCTACTCTGATTACAATAATTTTGTTTTCCAATTTCGCATAAGCTTTTGAAGCGAGTGAAGCTTGAGAACCAAAATAGGTAGAAATTTGGCAATTGAAGAATTTGGTGCACTTTTTTCGCATTATCTCAGCAACTGCTGGCTTTTTTGCTTTTGGTAATCTTGATGAAATTCTCTTTTCTCTCGAATAAATTCCAAATCTCCACGTATTTTGGTTGTAAAGCTACATTCGTTTGAAAAACTTATACGAAATTGGAAAAAAATTTGTTCCAGAGTAGCTCAGCCCCTGCGGCTCAGAGGCTAGGCAAGCACACGTACATAGATTCGGTATGTGATGCCTAGCCACTGGCTGAATTAGTTTTACTTTAACCTTGAAACACCCTGCAGATAATACAACACTTTTTCAGTACGTTCATCCGACTTCCTCTTCCTCATTTTGTAAACCATCGCCGTACAGATATCTTTATCTCGAATACATGCAATAATGAGGTAAAGTTATATTGAATAATTTTCTCGCTGAAGAATTTCATGTCAGCGATATCGCATTCGATCTTATATAAGGTATCGTTTCAGCTACATAAAAAAGCTATTAAAAACATACCCGCGAACATTTCGACAATTTTCGTCTCATCGTCGAATAAACATCGCCTCGCCTCGTCTCGCCGTGGCGTGTCGTGTTGCGTCGCGCGTTGGTGAAAATCCTTCCATAAGAACGGTTTTTTCGTCGATTCGTTTTCAATTTCTTTTCTTTTTTCCCTCCCCCTCCCTCTCCTTTATTTTACTAAAGGAAACAAAAATTACGCTACATCTATGCTCAAACACCTCTTACCTTTCTGTAATCCTAACCATCTATAATGGTGCAAATTCGAAGGGGAAAAAAATCATTAAACTAGCGCCTTTCGCATACCGCCTAAGAAAAAAGTATAATAATATATCGGCCTGGTGTACCCTGTAATGAAATACACGTTTGGGTTAACGAGTTTTTCATAACGTAAATGTAGGCTTAGTGCAGAATCGGAGAAGAAACACGCCGAGTAACGAGAAAGATTTCGGCAAATTCATTTTTAACAATGTTAAAATGCCGGCGAGTGTAAAACACCTGTATGAATATTGTATGTATTTGTTTCCTAGGTACTAAACGATATAGATGTAATTATATGGTAGGATTTGGGAAATGTTGTTTTTTTTTTGGTTGATGGGGGTATGGGGGAGGGTATTTTACTATATCAAAGGTAAAACAAAACTTTACGAGCGATTTATGTAGGGTGCAGTTTTATACGAATGTTTTTTCGAAGGGTAGATACGAGAAAACAATTCGAGACAGTTTTACTCGCCATCTATGCTGCGCTAAATAACCGTCGTGTTGGTGGTCGGAAAAAAGAAATAAAGGCAGGGGGAAGGGGTGGTCTTCGAAGGTCGGAATTAATGACGAACGAAAATGAAACCAGATGAAGTTACAGGGTATTTTCGTCGCCAAACCACACTGTGCCGCGTAATTTATGCGCGTTTAATTAATTTCATCAATGGATCATAATCGTGCAGCCACGTTGCATTAATGAAATAAGCTATATACAGATCTGTACGCATCCATCCGCTAATACACGTATTTTCAATAATTAGCACCCTGGCGCGTAAATCTGCTATCAAAGGCACGCTTTATTCCTTTAATTTAGACGAAATTTTCGTGCATTACGAAGACAGAAGAGAACACGTCGTCGAATATACATTTATCAAGAACACTACCCTCCTCATTCATATGGTAGAATCAATGAACCTTAATTCTTGCCTCGCGTGTAATTATTATTATACGTCTTATTACCAGCAGCAGCACTTACGGTGGCAACGTGTCAAAGTACCAAACATATCTGCTTACTTATACTGACACGTAAAATAAAAGATATTGGCATCGTATCGTGACATATACTTACAAACTATACTTCGTAATGAAACCTGTACTCAGGAAGTACTACATGCAACCATATTAACGCGTAAAATATGAAAGAAAATAAGCGCTAGTATAATTCTGGGCGAATTTTTTTGGCGAGTATACAAAAATTTCGACATTGTTAAGGGAATTTGGGAAATACTTTAAAACATATTTACAATTCTGAGATAAAGTTCCCGGTTAGATTTTCCGCACTTTTTAAAGAGAAGAAGTAGAAGAAAGAGAGAGAGAGAGAGAGAGAGACAAAAATCTCGACAAAAAAAAAGTTGGAACCTTCAAGACACTGTACGCTATATATCATTAAAGTTTTCATTAAGAAAACGAAAAAAGTATTCCCTTGATAACCCGACCTTTACTCGCATAACTCTTGGCTAAAAGTGCAGGTTCGTTTACAAGAAAACCGATACAGTTTTACTTGAATGCTGGCTTTTTTCTACTCTCTTTCTGTTGTGTAAAAGAAAATAAGTTAAATAACTATTATAACTTAGAGCGAAAAACTGGCCACATTTCTCTCACTCAAGCCATAATAGAAGCAAAAACTTTAATTTTATCAGTCTATGAAACTCGAATCTCGTATACGCACCGAAATTTATATCGTGATTTCGTTGATTACATTTCATCGGCCAAATATTTCATTGTAACTTAAGAGTGGGTTGGAGAAAAAAAAAAAAAACTTTTTTTTTCTTTTTAATTTTCACTTTATTTTCGTCGTCGTTAAAAAAATTGAAATTTTCAACACCAACATCGTCGTCGTCTTATTCAGCTAACTTTTTTTTTTTTTTTTGCGTGTATAAATTTCAACGCGAGACGTTTCGATCGCACGCGAAATCCGACGCGTTTTACTTTTGCATTGAATAGCAAATTGTAAAACGACCCATGAAAATTTTGCCATCGTATTACAATAAAATCGGTAAGTCGAGGAAAAAACCATAGCTGCAATCAAATGGCGAATATTCTACCATAGAAATATACCTAAAAGTTGCTGTTTTCGTGGAAAAGCCAAAGACGCAGCAACGTTTTACTGCATTATAAAGTTTAAAATATGACAGTTCGAATGTCTTTTTTTTCTTAGTTATCGTCGCGTAGCTATTAAACCGTAATTCTGTTTTGAAAAAGTTTTCTTTACTATTTTTACAAAATGCTACGCTAGGCTGTTCTTCGTAATGGTTTTTTTTTCTCCTTTCGACTTGCGGATCACGTTTGCCCAAAATTATGTTTAAATTTTGGTGGAATTGGTGTTGTCGATGAGTGTTTTCGGATTTGTTGAAAGATGTATACGTAGTTGTACGGGTTAAATTTAATGCTATTTGGAAGTATCGAATATCATTTATATTCCCCCCTACCTGGAACGGGTTTTCTATCGTTATTTGTTTGCAACTCGCTGGAATAATTTTTTTCAACGTTTATGAAAGGTTATTCGATACAATCGGATTTGTTCAGATTCATGGTTCAGTTGTTTTTGCCACCTTTTACCCTGGTGCTAACAAGTACATGTTGTCAGAGACGTGCCCCAATATCACGGATTGTGAGTAGCTGTGTTGTGGGTATTTTAAGATCAAAAAATTTTCCCTTTGTGATAAATGAGTACGGAAGAATTCATTGAGTTAAACGACATATGCCGGATTTTTGTCAAAATTAGTGTATATTAGACTGTGATAATTGAGTGAAACAAACCAGTTTTCAGACGAACAGGTTTTGAGGTAAATTGGTTTCATTTCTGAAATTGAATCACATTTGATGTGCTGAAAAGTAATTCGACCGCAAAAGTTAGTACAACAGAACCAGTTTTAAGCTGGACTGGTTTTATTTTAAAATTTGACATGATTTTTGCAAAGAACAGAATTTGACTCAACTTTTTATGAAAATTAGCGCGAGTGAACCAGTTTCAGCAAATCGGTTTCATTTCTTAAATTGAATCCAGTTCTCAAGCGCTATTTTTTGAGATGCTAAAAACTAGTTTGGCGATGAAAGTTAGCTTAAGCGAACCGGTTCTAATATAAACCGGTTTAATATCAAAAGTTTTATCCCCTTTTTGTGAAACCCACGTAGCGTGTAAGAATTGTTTTTTAAAGTGTTGAAAAAAAATCTGAGCATGGAAATTAGCGCAAATGAACCAGTTTTGAGGAAAACCTGGAATGTTTCTGAAATTTTGCTGATTTCTCTAAAAAAAAATAGAAATTAACTGAAATTGTATTAAAATTAACGTAGAGCTGTTTTTTGAGATGATGAAAATGAATCTGTCCTTGAAAATTAGCGCAAGTGAACCTGTTCTAATATAAACCGGTTTCGTTTTCAAAAAGGGATCAAATTTACGTGAAATTTCGCATAGTACTGTTGTTTGATGCTCTGAAAATAAATGTGTCAGCGAAAAATCAGCACCCACAAAACAGTACTGATGTAAACTGGTTTCATCAACGATGAAGATTGGCCCATATAAACCAATTCGGATGAACCAGTTTCAATTCTAAAATTGAATTGAATTTTTATACAAATTTTTGCAGTGCAATTTTTCGAGGAGTATTAAATTAATCTGGCCATGATTATCAAAGTAAGTGAACCGGTTTTGTGATGAACTGGTTCCATTTCCAGAATCTTGGTTAATTTGTTTGAAAATTGTAATTTGAATCAATTTTATGAAAATCGGCGTAGCGTTTGTTTTGGGACCCAGAAAAGGAATGTGGCAATGTAAATCAGCGCATGTGAACCTGTTCTGATGAACCGGTTACATTTCTGAAATTCAATTGCAGTTTCTTGAAAATTTATGTGGTGCAATTTTTTTTGAGGCGTAGAAAAATAATCTAGACATGATCGTCAGCACAAGTGAACCAGTTTCGTGATGAACTGGTTTCATTCCAACAATTATGCTTAATTTATTTGAAAATTGAAATTTAATTAGATTTTATGAGAATTACTGTAGGGCTGATTATTATTAGGTGGTGAAAACAAATTTCGCAATAAAAATCAGGGCGTATGAACCAGTTTTAAAAAACGGGGTTTATTTTTGATAAACCAGCTTCATATCTGAACTTTAATTCAAGTTTCATGAAAATTTTTATTATGTAATTTTTTGAGGTACTGAAAATTAATCTAGTCATATCATTGCAAATGAACTAGTTTCGTTATAAACTGGTTTCATTTCTAGAATTTTGCTCAATTTCTTTGAAAAATTGAGTTCATCTTCATTTTATAAAAATATTAATATAGCACTTTTTTGAGGTGCTGAAAATTACTCTGACTTTGAAAAATTGACTCGAGTGAACCAGTTTTAATTTTAACTGGTTTCATTCGTAATATATGCTTATAATTACTCACTTAGAATATCTTACTTACTCTGTACCTTAAAAAACAGCTCTATACTAAAATTTAAAATAATTCAGATAACATACTTGGAATAAACCAATCTCAATTTTCATGAGAATCTTTAACTTTTGAGGTCAATATTTTTTGAGTTTCTAGCTTCTTCTATACATAGCACCAATTTAATCAATAGATTTCCTCCAATCCAAATTTAACAACAATGAAAACCTAAACTTATTTCGAGGAGGAAAGCTGCGACAATAACTGTGGAAAAAGAAAGGCCAAACTGTGCGAAAAAATCAACTTAAAATTTGACAACGTTTCTATTCACTAGGGAAAGTGTACAGTCATATGGCCACAATTTTCGGAAATCATTGAATAAAACAATATATTTTTTTTTTAATATCAAAAAAAGAAAAGAAATAATAAAGTATAATTTTTCATCGCGATTATTCCATTAGATTCTATGAAGGAGGTATTATTATTAATAATGTAATCGCGCGTTGGAAAAATCGCCTAAATAACGATTTATTAACAACAACCGCAGATAATTATAAAAATACCGTTGAAAATAGCAAAGAATAAGATTTTTCATAAAATGCGAGATGAATTCGAAATTTGAAAAGAAAATACAAACAAAGAACAATTGAACATTACGTTTCAAACTCGAGAATCACTAGGAGAATACAAAACCGCATAAATCTAAAATCTCTTTAACATTCCATTGCTAACTTGAAAGAAAATTTACGCTACATTAGACATTTAGGATAATTGTCATTTAAGATAATTGTTCGGTATGAAAATAGGTATAATAGCTTTCAAGATAAATGTTACTCGAAGTAATGCCTTAACCGTAAATACATTATGTACAGCAAATCGGTTAAAATACAATTCTAAACCGCGAAATTAAACCATAATGTTGGGGTACAATGGGAAATGCATTTTCAAAGATAAAAAATATACATACCGATTTTCCAATAGCCAGTAACTTCCATAAACGTGGAGTGTTTTGTATATATGCTGTGTACCTACAATACCTACCTACCTATGTATTGTATTGTGTTACTAAATGGAGGTATGTAGATGTATAAATCAGTGTTGTAGCCTTTAAAACATTCGGTTACAATTTGATTTTTTTTTTAGATAAAATAAGTACAAAAGGAAAGCGAAAAATCAAGTATGTTGAATTCACGCCGCACTGTAATGTTGAATGAAAATATCTAAAGTGTAGGCTAAAAATCAAGTTTCACCTTAGAATTGACCTAAAATGAGAAGCACTATTTTTACAACAAGAATAGGTATAAATAATGGGGACAATTATTTATAAAAATCGTATCATAACTAAAAATTAAGTTGGAATGACTTTCTAGTGGAGTTTCTCTTTTTCATTTAAATCATGCAAGATGTCTTATATTTTTTCCTATTCTGAAACTTTTCTTATACTTATATTTTAGAGAAAATAGGTAACGTAGTTTTCTTTTATTTTTTTCCTTCTTTTTTTTTCTTTCAAAACAAAAAGTTCATTTGAACCGTAACTACAAAAACTATTCTTGGGAACTTGACCTTTCTATATCAAAAGAAACAATAAGAATTATACGTCAATAAAAAAGGGAAACTCCAGATACCTTGTTTTCCTTCCTTTGATGCATATCGAGTATCAATCACTACCGGAAACTGTAGTAATTTGTTGAAAACGTAAACGCGATCGAACTAAAGAAAATGGTATTTTAGTTTAGTGAATATTTCATCGAGAATAGGCAAGATTTTACGATAGCAACAACAATTTCAATGACCTTTCGAGAGATTTAATCGGATTTCAGCACATCTCTGTTGATAAACTAGCGAATTTCGCTGTAATATAAGGAAAACAAGTGTAAACAAAAGCGAAGTAATATCTTTGCTAAATGCAACTTGTATCCTTATAATACTTTCTTCCATTTTAGATATAATCTGTGCTCTCGTCTCGTATTCGTAGGTAGCTTTTTATGCGAGAGAATAACGATTATCAGGGTATTCTTTTTCAATCTTCTTGTTTTATTTTATGTTATTTTAGTGGTAGAGTTGAGATTTTTATGTTGTGAGATTGTATCTTCGACTTTTGCAATATGTGCGCAAATAATTTTTTGTTTTCGAAAGGGTAATTCTCACTAGTATAATGCGATCATTGAAAACCAGCTTATTACAGACTACCTATCCTCAGTGCTGCCCATATGGGGTTGAAAAGTGAAAGTGGTACCAATCGTCTGTGCACATATGTGCACACAATCACTTCGTTTGTTCTGCGGGGCTGGCGATATGCAAGCCTTGCATATATGTGAGATTGAAAATAGTGCCAATCGTTTGTGCATTTCTTTGAAAATGGGTAGAAATGGCTGAGGCAGGGAATATGCAATTTTCAATAGGGTGCTAAGGAGTGCAAAATAGAATCAGCTTTTATGCTCACATTTATTTCAGCTGTGCTCAACCTCTTATACTCTTATTCAAAAGAACACCCTCAAGCTGACTACAAGTGTATTAAAAACAAGTAGTGATCGTGCACAAATGAAATTAATATGTGTACTAACAAACGCTAACGAAGCATAAAGGATTGACGCTAGTTTCCGCCCCCTAGCATCCTTTTGAAATTGCATGTTCCCAGTTTCGCCCAAACGTATTTTTAAAAATGGGTCGAAGGGGATGAGCACAAACGAAATAAATAAGTGCACAAATGAGCACTAACGAAGCACAAATGATTGGTACCACTTCCACACACACCCTACACCAACACCATATAGATGCAGCTGTCTTCCTGGAAAAGTCATTCGGACAATATGGCTTCAAATCTATCAATCTGGTATCAATTTCGATCTCTTCATTCCTGCTAATGCTCCTACAAATTAGGCCTATTCTCAACATTCTGAACATTAAATCAGAGAGCCATTTGACTGCACCTAAGCACACCGCTTGCATGTAATCGATCACTACATCATTGACTAGATCAATTGTAGGAATTTTTCGTAGTGCGCATCACCTTTATGGAACAATTACCTAGAAAGAGTCAACCTTCCAATCAGTTTTCTCCTGGAAAGACTGTGACTTTCAAATCTTGCGAGGGAAAGATTTACTCTAAATGTGAATCTGATATAAGCAAAAATTCAAAAGGTTTGGCATTCACAAGATACACATGTATTTACAATAATATAAATAGACAAGCGGTGAAAATAACAAATGCGGAGGTGGTGATATGCGCAAAATCATGCAAAACATTTGTAATTTTGTGTGTGCCAAAAAAAGAAATTGTAAAGTGGAGGAAATTGAATAGGTAAGGAAATATGTTTGTAAAACCCACATACGTAGCAGTGTAAAATACATTTGTGTTTGTTTCGTGAAGTACTTCATTTTGTGTATCTTTCATGTTACAGGATTTTCTCTTTGTTGTATAAGAGGCGAGGCGTAAGTTATTAATGTGAAAAACTGGGTATATTATTAGAAGTTTCATGCAATAAAATAATCCGGTTCTGACTGCTCTCAGTCAACGTGCGGGCAGCTTTATTCTGTGTTATTGTAAAGGTCACTTGGAGGGAATGTACCACACTTCAGAAGGGAACGTTAGTCGTATTATGTTGTGTAACGTCTCACACGAAGTGATGTGTTAACACATATTCCACCTTGATGTGCCCAACAGTTTGCGTGACCAATTCTTTGAAGGGACTTGGTCACACTAAAGATGTTAAAGTATCGAAAAATTTGGTAATCGAATAGTATCGATACTTTTGAGAGAGGTATTCGATATATCGATACTGGTATCGATACTTACGATATCTCCCATTGCATATTTTTTTTA
>FIZR01007236.1:0-44159 GCA_900060175.1 Ferrisia virgata
GAAAATTTTTTTGAGGTGTCTACCAACCAGTTTTTCAGGGTACCAAGTGAAAAAAAATAATCGTTTTTTTTGACCCACTTTAATGGGCATGTTCCGCAGGTCTCTTAATTTTGATCACTAAATAAACAATTTTTGACCAGTAGTTGAAGAATGAAGATATTGTGGGTTTTTCAGATCAGCTAAATCAAATTAAAATCATAAGGAATATCTTGACAACAGGTAATTGGTAATAATACATAATAGTGATGGACCTTAAATTTCAATTAGAAAAGATCAAAAGAAGGAGGGAAATTGCCAACTGTAACATATCATCAATGATCAAATTTTCGTTTTTAATTTTTATTTTTGTAAGAGAATAAGAGAAGATGAGTAATAAATAATTAAATGCAGATAGTAATGGGTAACAGAGACAAGGTAACAGCCTGACATGGCCCATAATGCCATGACCCATGAAAATTGAAACAGGCTTGAATGGAAAAAAAATAAGCTTTTCATTCGTAAAAAATCTCACTCTTTAAACGTACACATGAAATAATCATTACACGTCTTAGAATAGGCCACACAAAAATAAATAACCCATAGCCATTTGTGTCTACGAGCCCCCAAACCTGTGTGTCAATTTTGCTACTCCGAGCCCATCACCACTCAACACCTCCTGTTCTTCTGCTCCAACTTGAAACAAAAAAAAACGAACCTTAAATATCCCAGAAAACACCCACTCCATTCCAGATTCCTCCACAGTCGTGCAAAAAATCCTCCTCTTAATAATAAGAGAAGTTAACCTCGAATACCAAATTTAAGTCCTAACCTCTCTGACCCATTTTAAACACTGAGCGTAAAAATCTTAGCATTGATAAACGCCCAGGATAAAAAAATAAATAAAAAAATAGATCGATGGATTAAACTCAAATTCAAGATTTTAAATTTTCAATTCGAGATCATGAGTCGCGACTAGTTCATTTATGATGAAGAATGTCAAAATGACAAACAAACTGAATTATTAATAAAAAAAATGTTAATTTTAAATCCCTAAAATTGATTAAAATCGCAATCTATACTCATTCACGACAAGTTGCCAATTTTTGCGAAAATTTTTCGCAACAGGGCCGTGTTGTCTTTATTATTTATCGAATAATAACAACATTAATATTAAGGCATTATAGATTTTGTAGCCAACAATTATTATAAGAAATACACACAGTTAGTAGACGCTATAACCCGTTTCAATCGAGAGAGGACTAAATATGCTCAATTTTGCAATTCAAATTTCCATTTTCAAAATGCATTTTTTCGCATAATTCTATTGTTTTATTTTGACTTGAAGAATTTACACTTGACAGCTGATTTGGAAACGAAGGAATCGGAGAGTCGGCATTTGTTGAAGTACTTGATAACGGAATTGGAACTGATAGAAAAGGTAAACAAACATTCGTCGATGAATACACATTCTTGGAACAACTTGGATTTGACAATTGAGTAGGAGCGTACATGAATGAGTTTTTTGAAGCAGTCATTTTTTTCTTCTTAATGAATTTTTGCTTATGGCGGAAGATCTTTCTCTCTTTACTCAACACATTATATGATTTAGGTTCTTTGCATTTCTCAATTATAGTACCAGAGAGCCAGAAACATTTCTCGTGCCAGCAAATATTATAAAAAGAAAAATTTTGAGTATCCAGAATTGAATGTTAATAACGAGGTGTATTTTCAAAGACATATCAAAGGTCAATGGCTCCCTGGTACTAGCCACAATATTGATAAATAATTTTATAAAATTTTTTCCATCATTTATTACTCATTGTTTGGATTTTTTCTAATTTAATTTTTTAATTTGCTTTGTAATACAAATTTTCTTTCATTTAAAATTTTTGCTTCGATGAATTTGATCACGTTGATTTTTTGATGGAAAAGTGGCTCACATTAAAAAGTTTTTGAAAAATTTGTGTGGGGTGTCAAGTTGAGAGATTTCTGAAAATTTGGCGAAAAAAGTAGTGAAAAAGTGGTGATTTTTCAAAAAAAAAACCGTTTGGATACCGTGAGTTTTTATTTTTTATTTTTTGAAATTCCAAACATTTTAAGAAATTTTTATCCAAGATGAAAGTACACTTTCGTGTTTGCCACCTCGAATTTGTTGGAAAATCAAATCAATGCGTTTGTATGTGCATTGCATACGGTCTGTTTATTTTAGCCAAATTGTTAGCTGTTGAAATTGATTGGGGTTGGCGTACTTTCAATGTAAGTTTGAAAATTCTGAAGAGAAATAAAAATTCTTCTCTTGAGATAAGATTCAAGGCCAGTCAGAAATGGATCATAATTGGTTAGAAATATCAACATAAAGTTTTGAATCAACTCTTTGATATTTTCAAATGAAAGTTGGAGATTTCGAAAATTCAATTTTTTTTCATACATACATATAATGATACTCGGCTCATGGTTTTTGAATTTTACGTTCTCATGAAATCTATTCAACATGATTTTATACGAGCCTATGTATATAGTAAGTGCTTTGTTAGTGTTACACTCCTACCTTTGTAACATTTTATAAAACAAGTCACATTGAAATGTTACGTACGAATGTTCGCTGATATAACTTTGAAAAAGCGAGTAAATTTGTTTGAAATTGCACGTAGCTTTCTCAATGTCAAAATTTAGTGAAATTCTCACGTAGTTTTTGTACAGTAAAATATTCATTTAGTGACGTATAGTTGTTAGACTACGCTGCGAAAATTATGAAAATGCATAACATTTAATTTTTTTTCTCAACTTCAGCCATAATTTAATTTATCGAAGATGATGATGTAGATAGGTAGGTAGATACCTCTACCTATCTGTATATTCATTGAATTGACGAGCAGCATAGTTTAAGAGTTGAAGATGGTATCAAAGGTAATTTTTTACACCACACCGACGGAAATTTAATATATCTACCTCGTGTTATTACAGAATGAAAGTCGTCGGGAATAATAACTTCTAAATTTATCGCTGATTGCGTTCGTTGGGAAAAAAAAGATGTTATTTTAAAAATTGGTTGGTTATGTGTTTCGTCAAACTTTTCTTCTCTTTTTTTTTCACGTGAACAAATATTTCTCCTATACAAATAAGTAAAATATGTACATACGTTGGTTGGTACATTTACGTTGTTTGAATTGTGAGGTATCATTGTTATATATTGATTTGAGTGGAAAATATGCCCTTAAATCTTCGCTATTAAATGTAATATAGTCGTTGCAAGCACGATTTCAAGAAAAAATGTTTTTGATTTTTTTTAAAACCCATTGAAAATATATTCGCATTTCTGACTATGTATATGTAATTCTGTATCATGTATCATGAAGGTCTATCTATATGGCATTTTTTATCCGTCAATTTGATATTTCATCGCAATTTTTTTTATTGATTTCTTGTCTGTAAATTCCACTTTTGGATGTAGTTTTATTTTAGCTCTTGTCTGGTACATTGTTCAAATATAAAATGAATTTCTGATTGAGATAATACGAGAATAACCCCGAATAAAAAAATTATTTTTTTTTAATTTCAAATGTAAGTAGTTGGCGCTGTTTTCTTCGCATGTCAAAGAAAAGTTGAGAAAAAAAACGAAATCCGATTTTTTTTGTTTTTTGCTTGTTAGTTTTTTGAAGCCTTTATTTTGTGCTTCTTTCATGTCTGCAATAACCTTTTTTAAAACTCTCTTATTTTAAACTTGGGAGGTAAGAAGGGGTATAACTGCTAAAGTTGTATTCGATATCGCTGAGCAGAAACTCAACCACTGATAATGTCCCTAAGGGTGGAGTGAAAGAAAAACATGCTTCTGATTTCGACCAAACTCACGGAGGTGGTTCACTTTGAGTTGGACACCCACCATATAAAATTTTGTGCTCCCAGCTGAAAGAGGGGTGGAGCTATAGATCCTCAAAGTGGAGGTCATTTTCGAAAAAAAAAAACGTAGGTTTTTGTCATTTACATCCCCTAAAAATGGTGTAGGACTTCGGTCATAGAGCTAAAAAGATATGGGTTTGAGGTTATACGTCTATCTAACGCATTTTCGGTCTAATCCGAGATCACTTTTGGCCCTCTGCCCAAAGGAGGGGGGGGGGTTAAAATTACAAATCGCAAAAATCGAAATTTTTTATTTAAAAAAAAAATCAATTAACGAGCTTATTACCTCAGATACGCTTCCAAAAATTTTTCCAGTTCGAAGAAGTGAATTTAGATCGAAATAGTTGAATAGTTTTGCATAGCAGTGCTGTCAACTTGGGAAAAAATTTTAAGGCACTGAATTGTGAAATTTTGCCGTAAAAAAGAGGTATGTTCAACTTTTATTGAATAATGAGACGAATTATTTTCACCTACAATCCACTTCTCTGTGCTGAAACAAATTTTTGGTGCGTCTTTGAGATAATAGGCCCTTTAATTACGTTAAAAAAAAAAAAAATAAAAAATCTTGATTTTTACAATCTGTAATTTTTCAACTGCCTGGTTGAGGGTCAAAAGTGATCTCTGATTGAACCAAAAATACGCTAGGTAGTAGGTAGACGCAGAATCTCCAATCGTATATTTTTAGTTTTGTTACCAGGGTCCTACAACATTTTCGAGGGGTTTAAAGGACGAAAAAATTTGTTTTTTTTCGAAAATGACCCTACTTTGAAGACCCACAGCTCCGCCACCCTTTCAGCTAGGAGCATAAAATTTTGTATGGTGGGTTTTCTACTTAAAGTTAACCACCTGCACGAGTTTGGCCAAAATCTGAGGTATATTTTTTTCTTCACTCCGCCCTCTTCATGTTCCTGTTTCGAAGACTATTATTATTTTTGCATCCAGCGTTGAATGAAATCACAATAGAGTAAATTAGCGTTATTTGAAGTCTAATTTTCGATGCCTATGAAAAAATTTTCTAAGCGTTGGATTTTGTCTCCCCACTCTCCCAAACATAGCAGTCTACAATCAAATGAAAATTTATTCTACAAGAAACGAAACCCTACATAGAAATTGGTAAATTGTAAGCCATTGAAGACAGCTCTTTCGTGTGCAATTATTAGAACTGACACATGAATTGGTATAATCTTTACTTTTTTTTTCAAATCGTTAAAAATGAATGATACGGTTACCATACCTATTGAGTATATACATACGATATGTTTTTTTTTTTTCTAAATTCATATTTTACTCGCATCATTAAGTTTTATTTCAAAGTAGGCATCATATACTTAATACCCTGCGTCAATGTTATTAAAAGCTATAAACGCGAAATGTGTGGAAAATAGGAATAATCGTAATGCAGCGAACGCGAAATAAAATTAATTACGTTGAACGCCATAGTAATACCTATTTTGTTTCTAAATACTTGGACATGTTCTGATTGATTGCGCTATTATTGGTCAAGGAGAAAAAAAAAAAAAAAAAGGATAAAGAGAAGCGATTGAAGGGAAATAACAGTACCCAGTGCTTAGCCAACGTAAGTATAATAAATTGGTTTAGACTAAAGTGGAGTTCACATTTCATGAGTCATTAATTCGTTAACAGAGCGCGCCGGAGGAACCTTTTTTAAAATCAATTAATTCGCTTTTTAGCTCCGCCCAAACACGAACTTGTAATTGAACGCGATCGCGAACAAACACTTTCTTCTTTTCTCTTTTCGCTACCACCCTGGCAAACTATTAAAACGCTCTTAACGTTTTTCTTAAGACAATGGATAACACGAATGAGAAAAAACTTTTCCCATTGTCTTTTAATAATAAATCGAACCGCAAGTAGGTACTCGTTAAAAGCATGTGGCGTAAATTTTTACACCGGTCGGAAAATCTCTCTCATCACATACAATGTGTTTTAACTGTTGGCCGGCAACTTTTAAGCGAATAGCCTATAACTTGTAGTGTATAGTTTCGCTTCTGCTTTGAAATTAATTCCAAATCAACAAGTGATGCTTTCCCGTATACTTGGTTGACGTGCGACCTACGACCGCTCGTTTGTTTGTTGGGCTAATAATAAATTTATATAAAATACATCGTTTCGAAATCATCATCAGAGGGTATTATTTTTTTTATGGTTCAAAATTCAAATTCAAATTATTACGAAGGCTTAAAAAGCAACAAATATTGCTAGTATTCGAATTATTACCTAATAAAAAGTATACATATCGCTTTGTATAATATTTATTTCATCGTTAAAAATATAAGGCAAGAAAAAATAGGTATTTGTAATTTTTGAAATACTTCGCAAATACTTATCTACCTGTACCTGCTACCTACTAAAGTAGAAATATTCAAAATGGAAAAGAATCCAATACGTGTGAAAATTTAATAAAATTTGCGATAAACGTATTAAAGTGAAATTACACGATTTCCCAGTTGGTAAAATACTCGATATTGATGGAAGTAGTAAAATACCTGAAAAAAAGCAGAAATATTCCTAAAATACAGAAATGAAAAAAATATTAGGCGTTGGTTGCTTTGATATAGTAACAAAGATGGTGAAATTGTGGGATGTGAGGTAAAAAAATGATGAATCGATAAATGAAGTAAAATAATGTAACTGCTTCGGTAATGGATTGTAGGAAAAAAAATGACAATCGTGAAAAAAAAGTAAAAATAGTGCCGGATGTAATTTTAACAAACGTCATTCGGAACTCAACGTTCTACAAACTTGAAATTCGACGCTTATTTTGATTACATACTTGTATAGATTCGCAAAAGCAGATCGTTCAACGTTCGTTATATCTGTTTTCTTTTTTTTTTTTTTTTTTTTTTTTTTTTTTTTTTATTTTTTTTTTTTTTTTTTTTTTTTGTTTTTTTTTTTTTTAACTTTTTACCTACGAATAAAATTTATTGTTTGATAAGCTGGAATTTCACCCCGACGAAAATTCTAGTTATCAGAATATTAGGTGCCTACCCAACTGTTTGGTAGATAACTTGTAAAGATGTTATCAAAAATTGGTTTCTATTTTTATGTAATTTGTTCTTATTTATAGGTATCGTATCTATACGTCTGATATAATGCACATTTCAAAACCTTCTTCTGCAACGTTGCAAAAATTATACCAAATTTCCACATTTTAATGTTCAGTATACTGAAAAGGGTGCTTCTTGGGGCGTTTCAAGTTTAGATTTTTTTGCAAGTTGAAGAATAAGAACAAGGATAAGGTTGTAAAAAAAATAACGTAATGATGTTACACGAACGTGCTGAGTATTTTAAGTCTCTAAATTGACCCTTGCCTCCCAAAAATTGGTTAAAAATTTCAAAATTCAAGTCCCTATGCGGAAATTGGACAATTTTTTTTCTTTTTTCGAATGTGTCGTAATAGGATTACGTAAAATCAAAAAAAAACTTTTCTGCTTTTTGTAAGAGTACTGCAAAATTGTTTTTTGAAATGTAAAAAATCGTTTATTTTGAATTTTTGTAAGATGATAAAGTAAAAAGTAAAAATTTCATTATCTCTGAAAGTATAAAAAATGAAATGTTTTTTTCCTGCTTTTCCGCTCGAAAGAATTCAATTTAGACGTTTTTTTTTTTCATTTGTAGGCTTGATTTTGTATCCCTCAAAAAGTAAAAGAAATGCAAAAACTTTCTTTTTGATCTTTACGTGGTCTCTACTGTGACATTATTAATGCATACCAGAAAATTCAAAAAGATGAAAATGATTTTTTTTCGATTTTTACACAAATTTTGAAATTTTAAAAACAATTTGGGTAGTCGAAGGTAAAGTCACGGACTGCAAATTTTTACCACATTTATTTAACGCCATTTCTCCACTCTTCACTATCTAGCCCAACATTAAAATTAAAGTAGTGTGCTGATCATACTCTCCTCATTCTCCTTTTCCTTCTCCTCAACCCTTCACCTATTTGGAATCGTGAAATGCGTCTGTGCTTGAATTTAGGAATCAACAAGATATCAATATTGTTATATAACCCTGGAAAATAGTTCAACGTGTTCTTCAAGGAGGAAAAATTCTATTCTAAGTTGTGTTCGAGGGAAAATTTTAAAATCTACACTAATTTATTGTGGTGACAAAAGCTCACCTAAATTAATTTTTTTCTTTTTAATTTTCTAGGTCATGGGGGAATGGTATGTCAGCAAAAAATTTTAAATCGTCATACCTTCAAATCCAAAGGAGTTACAGAATTTTTCCCCTCAAAATGAGTATTTTATCATTAAATTTTTTTCAACTATGGGAATTGTGGTTTTTGTTGGAATAATTATGGTACTTGTGGAACAATTTAAAAAAAAAAGTTCCTATTGTTGATCCAATTTTAAAACTTTATGTCAAGAGGCCTACCGGAGGAGGGGATGTCTTACCCTCCTAAGGGTCCCGGATTTGTCAACATTATGTGATAGTTGGTAGAAGTTGGAAAAAAATAAGTACTGGAATGTTTGGGCTTTGGTCTTCCCAGAATTTTTTTTGAAAATCAGTTTGAAGCATTCCTTTTTGCGGAATAATTCAATTTCAAAATGTAATCAATGTTGGCATTGAGAATTTAAAGATGTGCCAAAATATTGGTTTTTGATCCCCTTCTCGTAATACATCAGGAAAATTTTGCCCCCGCTTCACTCGGGCGTTATTCCATCTTTCATTTCTAAAAGAAATTTTTTGAAAATTCCTCTCAGATAATGATTGTAGCGTGACGTTATCGTCTAATATTTTTTTCAACAGGCGATTAAAAATGTTATGCATATAAAGGCAAAATATGTAAAACCATCACTGGTTAGCATTGGAAAAACAGTAAAATTCCAGGATGCTTTCATGATAGCGAGGTATAAAGATGACTTCACTGCAGCCTTAGATTCGCTAAAAATCGTCCACTCTTTGTCGCAAATGCAGTGTAGACGCTTTAAAATTTAAATAAATAGATGATGTGAGAATTTTTTTTTCCTTTTAAATTATTATTTTTAAAAATGTTTTTTTTTTACCAAAAATTTACGTACTGAATAAATTTTTTTAGTTGTGAAACTTGCTGTCTTGCAAAGCTTTGAGAGAATTTAGTCCTCAAGTTATTCATAAAATTTTGAAAAATCAGTCAGAAATTTTAAAAAAATGAGTCGGTAAATTTGGAAAAATTGATTGGTAAATTTGAAGCTCACCCCCCTCTTCCGCAGCACAACGCTTCGGAAGGCCACTGATTTCTGTATTTACTATTTAGGTTAATATAAAACTGTCCTGCTGTAGTTCCAAATCTTCAAAGTCGTTATTCAATGTGACTAACTGAACTTTCGTAACAATCATAGTTTCATATAATTTAAAAGTTGGCTACTATTTTACCCTACTTAACATTTTTTATATGCTTACAAAAGAACAATGTAAACGAATGGAACAGTATCCTTTTAGAAACTGTGTCAAATCTGTCAAGAATGGAAAATGCCCAGTTTTTTTGAGCTTTCTTTCATCGAATTTTCTCCCTCGATCAACTGGGCCATAAACATCTAGTGAATGACAATGTTATACCAATGCCAAATTTTATTTGTTTTTTCATTTCCTCGTTTTTTTTTTATTTTTTATTATTTTATTTGTAATTTTTATAAATTTTAAATTAAATTTTTTTTCTTTTCAATTTTTCAATTTTTTTTATTTTATTTTTTTTTATTTTTTATTTTCTTTGTTTACCTATTTGGTTGGGAAATTTATATACTCGAGTTGGCTTTTTTGAGGTAGCCCCTCTGCCATATTTGAAGTACACATTATTCATCAATGTAAGTCCACGGTCTCATTCCACATCAAAATGACTCAAAAAGTAACTCGAGTCTTTCGATTTCGCTCAAAATTTTTTTTAAGTTTCCATCGGGGGGATGGGGGAGATGGCCCCTGTAATTTTTGAACAATCGCGATCTTTCGTCAAACAGCACAAATTTGAAGGTTTATGTTTCAAGATTGGTAAGACTTAGGATGAATCTGTTTGCGTGGTTCTATTGGTAATTCATTGGAAATTCAAAGTTGATGTTCAAAATTTGGAAAGCTTAAAATTCGAATTTTTGAGATGAAGCTGAACTTTTCATGATGCGTATAAAGGTTAAAAGCTACTATTTAAAAATCTGAAAAAATTACCATGAATAGAACTTTTTATGCTAGTTTTAAGTAATTAATTTTCAAAATGGAATCTCAACCCTCTTGGAAGACACAAGGGTTCTCAATACTGGTCGAAATTTAAAAAAAAAATTACTGCTTTTATGCGCTACGTTTTTTACAAAAAAAAATCTATATTCCTCTCCAAGTATCCACTACTGAAAAAAATTTTCTATTTCTTCCATGAGACATTCCTATCCACATCATTAATCTTAAAATATCAAAAAATGTTCGCCCTCGCATCGCTCGGGCATCTAACTACCTGTTTTTATTTAAAAAAAAAAACAGTAGGTTCGCCGAAATGTGGACCATTAGGGGATGGAGTGCATGAAAGTTGAAAAAAATCGGCTATTTATGCAGCTAAAAAATTATTTTTCGAATATCTTTTTTTTTGAGCCCCTTCTTGTTAAAAAATTTGCACCCTCTTGCCAGTCCGCTTCTCGTCTTCACACGACTGCCTTAAAAAAATGAACTTTTAAATGTAGCAAACGTGTTGGCCATAAAATTTACCTTTGGCATGGTTACAGTTATAATAATGATACGATTAGAAATACTGCTTTTGAAGTACCTAGACTGTAATATCGTTTTACTTACTAATGAAATACTTACTTACATCCAAATGGTGCATTGCACAAGTATGTTGATATCTACGACACTGGCAAATTAAACGCAATATGAAAAATTTTACAGCGCCTATATGCTCGCCGAATGAAATTCCGGTAAGCTTTACAACTCCAATAACAACTTTCATCGAGTATTTATTTAGTTGAAAAGTTTGTTTTTGTTTGCAATGTTTGTTACAAAACGTTAAGTTTGTTTTATTTATTGTACCTCCTCAGTTTCTTGTCAGGTGTCACATAAGAAAAGTATTCACCACTGAACATTATTCAAGCGAGTACTCCACTTTTAAACTAATCCTCCTGCTTTTTCTCTTTCTATTTTCTCTTTTTAGGTTTTTTTTCTCTTCCTTTTACATTGCTGTACCTATATATTCTGCTGTTTTGTTGTTCGTTCCATACTCTGGATAAAGTTGTACATCTTCCTAATTTGGTAACATTCCGCGAACTTTGAAAACAGAAAATACTTCCATTTACTCCTTTTTTTTTTCTTTTTTTTTTTTTTTAACTTCCACCCGCGTCCGTTAATTTAATTTGCTTTGCCTGAATGGTGTAAAGCTATCCTTTCTAACCTAACTAGTTCTATCGTTTGTTCAATGATATACTGCTCTGAATGAATTCTACGAACACCTTATTCTTTTTTCGGAGCTATTTATTTTGAGAGATGGAAATGTATACAGTACCTATGTGTATATTTTTCGAAGTGAAAAATTTTTTAGAAATTAATATCCACAAACTGTAGCCTGATTAGGTTTCAAATTTTTTTGGACCATAGAAGATACATATTATTACCAACTGTCGAATCTGCAAGCCAACTTGACCTATTATTTTTCCTACTTATCGAACAGCTTTGAAAGCTGTTAGGCAGTGGCGCGCGTATACGTACTTTAGGCATCTTTTATTGGTTGTTGAATTAATTTTTCAAGTTGACGGTTGACCTATAAAATATCAACGCAACGCAACTCAACGTATGAAACGTAATAACGAAAATCTCTGCGACAACATACATAGATAGAGGTACCTATTTGTACTTGGCCAGAATGGTAAAGTACTCGCGTGCTATTTGAAACAGGTGGATAATATGGAGGTAAGAAAGACCTCAGTTGACGGAATAATTTTCATTTTTCTCCGTACAAAAGCGTATTTGAATAAATAAAAAATTATCATAAAAGCATGATGATGATGATGATAAGGGGAGAAAGTTGCGAGAAGAAAGCACGACGAGGAAAAGTATAGGAACAGATACACGCGAACTTGAATAGAGAATTTTCTTAAATATACGTTTATCGTCATTTCTCTTGTATTTTCTTGCCTTCGGGGTTTTGCTTGGCTTTTATGATGAGGAAAATTCATTTGGATTAAATGTACGACGACACGCGGTATGTAGAATTTATCTTTGTTCAGAATGTCGACGTAAATAGTCTACAAGCGACGTAGTATTTGCCAGTTTTAAAATAGATACGATTTGTCGTGAATTTTATTTTAAGAATTGGTACACGAGTACAAATAATAATATATGTGTAATTTTTTTCCGAAGATGAGGTTATTTTTATGTATTTTGCAAGCTCGATAAATTTCAAATAGCTCATTGTTTTTGGCATTTGGTAATTCGAATTTTTTGAAATTTTTCAGATAGTGAGATCGAGTATCGTGTTTAAAGTTATTTTGTATAACTGATTAGATTTATAAGTATTTTCTATACTTCTACTACATACTTCGTAAAAATGAACCATAAATTTTGACTGTTGACATTTGAAATTCGATACGTTTTTCGTAGGAGATTAAAATATGTCAAAATCGAATGCTTATAAGTGACGAATAAAATTATTTATTCGAGTTTATAAAGTTGAAAAAAATTCGTCGGTTTGTGATGCCTTTTCGGTCTAATTTTCATGAAATGTTTGAGCCACGTTAATTTTTTCAGTGAGGTGTATGGCATTAAAAAAACATCGCGGTGCGTTGCTTTTTGAGGCTAATTTCCGTACAATGTTATAGATATCTGAATTGTTCTGTTCATGGCGTAAAGCATAGAAGCGACCTACGTTAATTTTTCTTAATCAGTATAGATAAAACCACCTAAAGACCCATGTAGGGTTCCTTCAATACTCCGGATATGCATATTTAGAACTTATATTAAACCTACATACCAAATTTCAACTTCCTCATTCAATTTGGAGGAGAGACATGCGTGGAATTAACTCGAAAAATAAGAAAACCCAATATAGGAACTAATTTTTGAGGCTGTGAGAGGGTGTAATGCTGCTTAAAAGTTGGACTCCTCCTTCTCCTCAAAGGCACGTCTAAAATCTCTTGAAACCAATTCGGAGGGAAGATATGCTTGGAACAGCGCATTTTTGAGGTCAAACTAAAAATACTAGAGCATCTTAAGAGCGGACTCTGTGTTAAAAAAAAATTATAAAATGAAAACATTTTAATTTTATAAAATTTAAAAAAATTTATTCAATAAAATTGGACATTTGAATGATGAAATTAGAAAAAATTATGTCTAAGAAGTCTATACTCTATGTTGAAAAAAGAAAAAAAGATGGAATAATGATTTCCATAGAAATGTGTTTTATTGTAGGGGAATAGGTCCGATCGAGACAGTTTTGAAAATAATATGTCGGTCCCTAATGAACCATTTGATCACCAATGAACAATTGGTCATTAATGGACCATTTTATCCCCTTATGGACCATTCAGTTCCAAAATCTAATTAGCTCTGAGTAAAAGTGATCCGAAGATATGGTGAAAATTTCAAGAAAATCGAGCCATTTTTACTCGAGTTATCACATTAGAAAATAAATAGATGAAGTATCAGACAAAAAATAGACATTTTGACTCCACCATCTCTAAAGAACACCTCATAAAGTATGAAAATTTGAATTTCATCCGATGAATATAAAATTTCCATGGAAATGGATAAATTTCACCGATATTCTATTCATAAGTCGAATGTCTATTGAGCTACGTTCTTGATGACGTCAGCAATGTGTTAAAATCAAAAGGACAAACAGATTTCCATGGAAATGTATTTTGTTGCAAAGGAAATGGTCCAATTTGGACACTGAAAATTCATATGTCGGCTCTAATGGAGAATTTAGTCCCAAAATCTAATCAGCTCTGAGCACAGATGATCTGAACCTCCGGTGAAAATTTCACGAAAACCGGACCCTGTTTAGTCAAGTTATCGCGTTAGGAAATCAATAAAGAAACCAACAAACAAACAACGAAGAAAGTACGACGATCGCAATAGCGGACAGAGTCTACTGGAAAGGGTGTAAACCTCCATATCACCCCTCTTAATTAAATTAAGAGGCTGATTTTTGAATATGTTATAAAACTTTTAAATCACTATCGATTGGCTAAAGGTGGATCAGGCTAAAAAAGACGTCGTGTCTAAGAGGTAGAAGTTGATTTTAGAATGAATTGTTAACATCTGGCTCATTCTGTGTCAAAACAACTCAAAACTAACTCGGGTCGTTCAATTTCACTCAGATTTTTTTTGCGAGCTTCTTTTGATGGTCTAGTAAAAAAAAATCACCTTCATTTCGGCCTTTACCTTTTATAGTGATGAGGAGGGGGCTTACAATTTGAACTGTTGAGATGAAAGCTCAACTTTTTATAATGAGTATAAAGGTTAAAAACTATCATTTAAAAATCTGAAAAAATTACCACGAATAGAACTTTTTATGTTAGTTTTATCTAATCAATTTTCAAAATTGGATCTTACACTCCTGAGGGGCACAGAGGCTCTAAATTCAGGTCAAAATTCAAAAAAAATTGTAAAAGTAAGGTGGTATATGGATTTCTACTAATTCGAAGACGCTGAGTTTCATTATTCGCTTATTTTTTTGATT
This sequence comes from Ferrisia virgata, assembly GCA_900060175.1. Lineage (NCBI taxonomy): Eukaryota > Metazoa > Arthropoda > Insecta > Hemiptera > Pseudococcidae > Ferrisia > Ferrisia virgata. Next base: position 14,529 of record FIZR01007236.1, read on the forward strand.
CTACCCCTCTAAACGCCCACAGAAACCCCCTCAATATTGTAAAAATTTAAAATAAATTGAAAAAAAGAATTGACCTATTGGTTGTTATTACTTTCAAGGTCGCTAAACTTGAATATTTATTTATTTTTTGGATTCGTTTTCCGAGTACCCATCTAGCCCCCTGAAAAATGTTTAAAATGACATGTAGCATAGCGATTGTTACTAATTCGGCACCGCTGAGATCGAATACTAATTTACTTTCTCAATTTAACTCTTCTGTGCTCACATTTTTCAAATTTTTAGCAATTTGAAGGTCAGTTCGGGGCACCAGGGAGTCGGATCAAACAAAAAAGTTGATCCTTGATTTCAGTGGTGCCAAATTTGTATCAATCGATATGTCAATTAATTTTTTCAATTTTTTTCAATTTTTGCCATATTAAGGAGTTGATGTGGGCGTTTAGATTGGCTGGATCAAAAAAATAACCCAATAATTAAACTAAGCATCTTCGAATTAGTAGAAATCCATATGACACTATCATCATTTTTTTGAAATTTTACTAAAATTGAGAACCTCTGCTCTCCCCCCCCCCCTCCAGGAGTGTTGGGAGGTCATTTTGAAAATTGATTAGTTAAAACCAGCATAAAAAGTTCTATTGGTGGTAATTTTTTCAGATTTTTTAATGGTAGGTTTCAACCTTTATACTTATCATGAAAAGTTGAGCTATCATCTCAAAAGTTCAAATTTTAGCTTTCAAAATTTTGAACATCAGTTTGGAATCTCCATTGAATCACCAACAAAACCGCGCTAATAGATCTATGCTAAGTCCAACCAATCTCTTCAAAGTTGAACTGTTTGACTGAAAATCGTGATTATTCGAAAATTATAGGCCCCTCTCCTTCCACATCATGAACGGTTAATGTCAAAATGGTGGTGATTTTTTTTCACTAGACTATTGAGGACTTTTAAAAAAATTTCAAGCGAAATCAAACGACCAGAGTTACTTTTTGGGTTGTTTTGACATGGAATAAACAATTAGCTAAATCTGAAAGCCAAATAGCAATTTCCCTAGCTGAGTTTTACACGAAAATAGGTGATAATTTTTTTTTCGGGCATGTGAGCTAGAATGACGGGAGTAAAATTTCGTAACTCTCAAATATTGTAATTCAGGTCCCAACTAAATGTACATATCAAATTTCAGTTTCCAAGCTCAATTTCAGCTACAGATAGGCGCCGGACAAGTTTTTTTTTTCAGAATCAAAAAAAAAGGGTAACTGTCATATCTTTGCTCTGACATGCTCAAAAATGATGGTTTGGTTGGTGTCTTATCTACTCCCTCTCCCTGCTGTGGAATGCATTGTACATCGACAGTCTGTAATGATGTTTAGTTATCGTTGACAACAATGGCAGAGAAAATCGACTAAAAATTTGATACGTTGCGTTGCACGAATAATACGGAAATTTTGAACGCCTAAAGTAGGCTTGTAATAGAACTACCTAGTGTTATTAATTGAATTTTGCCCTTGAAATATTCAATTATTGTACGAAGTTTTGAAGTGAAGTTAATCTAAATATTTTCTCAGCATTATGCAGATTCAAGACGCAACAACTTTCAAACTTCTTTCTTGCGAATAAGTTACGATGCGTGAATTTGAACCTAAGAAAGTATTCTACATCATGAATGACATTTAAAACTTCCAAGGCTCTACCATCTGCGTAAAACTCGGCTCGTGCGGTCTACAAAACTTACGTATTACGCGTATTAAGAATTTCATCATGAGAAGAGGAGTATGAACGCATGTACTGTACTTGTAAAAGGATATATCCGAGTAATTAAGCGTGAAAAATAAGCGCGTATTACATCTCCTTGAACTAGTTTCCCAGGGTATTAAAAGCCTTGAATTCATTGTCGTCTTCTAAGGTAGTTTGAAGGCTCACTTATAATACTGTTAAGACTTCACTTTCTAGCTAAAGTCAGATATTTCATTTGTTTAATATTTGATGCGAACCGAGTACATACTTTTGCCATTTCAAGACATCAAATCAACGATAATTTTTTCAAATTGGGGTGCAAAATGTGCACATCTTGTAGCCTGCGGAATACATTTGATGGGAAAATTATCCAACATTGAATGGCGAATACGATACGAATTGCTCGTCTGGAACAATGAAGTAGATACTATTGAGATAAGGATAAAAATGCATCCAAATTCTTATAACAACTTTACAAATTGCTACTATGCTCATTTCGCGATATAATTTTATTTAATATTTAAAAAAGGATGCGAAGTATGTATCTAATGTTTTCCCTTTAGGCGTATATGTGTAATGTGTGTAGTCAAGGAAAGTATACTTTAGTCTACAATGGGCAGAAATGGAATTTCTTTCGACTCGTGTGAATTGAAGTTGATCGCCTTACCAATTTCGTAAATATGTAGCTCGAGATTTAAAGAAAGCAGTACCTATGGGAAGGTCAAGGATTCGATCTACTTCAAGTATATAGATCTATCGGTTATTTTCCAGCATTAATTTAGATCATCTTTTTATCGTAGGAGATTTTTATTATGTGAAGTACGGATTAAAACTTTCGCTAAAATAAATCTCTTAGCGTATATCGAATAAAATGTAGTACTCTTTTCATTAAAATGTTGGATTTCGTTCGTCTTCGTATTTTTTCTTCTTCCATCGTGCATTCAGATGATTTAAAATTTAATTTAAAATTCCCCGAACACCTTCACTTCATACTCGGATTTTTTATACAAATTTTATTTCTTTGCCCCATTTCCTTATTTTTCGTTTGCAACCTTTTATCTACCATTGTAATTGCAGTCGTTCATCCGCCGCTGCTAAAAAGAACAACGCGTAAGAAAAATGAAATTCATTCTACAGTATTCGCTATCTACATAAATAACCGAAGATGGGTTTATTTTTCTTTTTTCTTTTTTTTCTCCTTTTCCTATCGCGTACACTTTCTTGAGAAATTCTCACCGGCGTTCGAATAAGTGTTGTCGTTTGAAAAAAAAAAAAAAAAAAAAAAAAAACTCTGACGCATTAGAATAAGTAGGGGAGCTTTTTCAATAAAACGCCAGTCAATTCGATTTATAATACTTCTGGAAATTTTAAATTGATTATAGTTGGTCGAGTTTCTTTAACCTTTCGGTCCTCGGTGAATTTTCGGTTGTCATTTTTTCGAGCAGATTTTTGCCATCTACTTGAATATCGTGAAAATATACGAAACATAAAAAGATTTTTTTCACCTTGAATAATAATAAGTTGTATTGAAATGGGAGAAATGACGTTCAAGGTGCAAAATTGGTACCATAGGTACGATTTTTTTTTACTCGAATGTTGATTGGGTACTAAATTTATTTTTTAGCAGTGGCTGTTTAGTTTTAGCTGGTGGAAATTTTATATATATTTTTGGTAAAAATTACCTATCTTAATGTTTAGCTTCTGAAAATGCTAATTTTTTAAAGTCATTTCACCATTTCGTCAAGTTCAAACCCGTATTTGTTATTAGGCCTTTGTACTGTACTCGTAATACATATCTACTTACTTACCCTTTGCTTGTTCAAAATAAAGCTAATTTAAAAAAATTATCAGCGTGATAAAAGTACAAGTCATGGAAGTTGAAGAAAACAAAAGAAAATTTTTATCTTGCTAATAATTTATATCAATGATGCTAAATTTCTTTTGTTTTCAGATTTTTTGTTTTAACTCCAAAAAAGTAGGTAGCTAAAAGTTAGTAAATATTTATTCCAACTTATATAAGCAGAACTCATTTGAAAAGTTTTTTTTTACGCTCAAAAATAAAAAGTCCAAACAAAAAAATATATACAAAATGCAAAATGATTGTGAAAAATTTAGATCCAAAGTCTTGAGGGAAAGTTTGAGAAAAAATAGGAAAATATAATACGGGTACAAACTACAAAGTTTACTTACATAAAATTATCCGAAAGTTTTAAAAGATATAATTAATTTGAAAAATTATAAATTGCTTGGAAAAATATTTTTATTTATTTTTTTCTTGCGAATAATTTTTTATTTACCGTTGTGTTATTAAATCGTATTATTTTGTACGATTTATTACAATATGATCGAATATTTAATCGACTTTCTGAACCGCGCTGGAAAATATGTCGGTTTTCTGTTAAGAAAATGAATTTGCCAACTTGTCGATGATAAATGAAGATATTTTGTTCTACCTAGAGAACCCCATCCGTCAGTTACCCTTCTACGCGAGCTAGATTAACACTTGAATTTTATTACTGCTGGCAAATGAAAGTCTCGCTTTGTTTATTCGTCAATTTTTTTTCCATGTTTATTATGATTGAAGAAGTAGATAGGTAGGCCTAACGATGTGCTATAAACGTAATGATTTTTTTGAAAGTGAGCAGGAGAATGGAGTGAGGATTTCACTAACTTGATTTGATGTTATGCAATAGTCTAAGTAAATTGAAGAAGATTGTTGTATTCAAATGATTTACTGACTTCGTTTATAGCACTTTCAAATGGATTTAAAATGCTGAAAATTCGTGAACAATCTTTCAGTTCTTATTCATTCATTAACAGAGAAGTTTAATGAGATGACCACTGGTGTAACCGTATGCGGGTTTTACAGGTTCAAACCGCTCCCCTGGGGTTGGAAAAATATAAGAATTGGTTGTATCGGAATACTGAATATATTTATGAAAAAATATCAAAAATCAGCTTGAAAACTTTTTTCTCAAAAAAATTGGAGAAAATGTATTCTGACTGATTCGAGGTTATAGATTTTAAGCAGATTGTCAGATTTTATGTAATAATCTTGGTTTCTGAATTATGCTGGACTTTTTTCCAATGCCATGTTCATCAAAAATATTGCTTGAACACGATTCAATCAGTTGAATATTTTTACAATGTTTTCTAATTGAATTGGAATACTGAAATTCTCATAGAAAAAGTCGCTCAAAAACTGTCTTTACTTGGCTTTTTTTTTTACTCAATGTATAGGCTTATGTTCAGGTTCTCCATCTCAATGAGAAGCCGCTTTAGTCAGTAACTATTCAATACATACCCAGTCTGAATATCTATGTTTACCTGACCCTTAAATTAAAGAGGCAAAGATATCCTCATCAGCAACAGGTCTTGATCGCTTATTAACCTACTGCAACTAGAAGAGCGCGTCATCTACCACAATTCCGTGTCTATAAAACAGCTTGTACCACAGATCCATTTGCACTTTGACAATGTCAGACCACCTAGTTGGAGATCTTTCTCTCCTTCTTTTACTACAGCCTTCCCAAAGAGCCAACTGGCTCTTGTACTTTGTTGGCGATTGAGATGTGGGTTCATCACACAGTCCAGGATATCCTCAGAATCCTTTGCCAGACCCTCATCTCAAAGGCATCTATTCTTCTTTTATCATCTGCCTTCAATGTCCATGTCTCCGCAGCATATAGGAGAACAGAGAAAAGAAGAGATTGTATAAGTCTCTTCCTAGTCTTTCTGGAGATCTTATTATTCCATGTGACGTTACGCAGCCTGGTCATAGCTGATTTGCTTAGAGCGATATGATGCCCTATTTTTACTGATGAGCCTTTATCTGCTTCGATAATAGAGCCTAAATATTCAAAAGTGTTGACTTTTTCGTATTCGCTTAGGGCTGTAGAAACCAGAAGACACTAGGCTAGATCCACCACCATGATTTTCGTTTTTGATGCATTAATACGAAGTCTATATTTCTTGCTGGCTTTACCGAATTGACGAGCTCTTCATCTGAAGCAATCAAGGTGGTATCGTCTGCATAGAGCAAATTGGAGATTTTCCGTCCTCCAATGAAAATACCACCAGTCCAATGTTCTAGAGCCTTCCGGATTATATTGTGCTCACCATAGGTGATGAATAACTGCATAGATAAAATGCAACCTTGATGCATTCCTTCTCCCCGTTGAAAAGCCTCAGATTCTTCACCTTCAACTCTTGCCACCGTAACATTGAACTCATGTGGGTACTTCACCAGGTCTACTGTTTGAGAAAGGATTTCCATTTCTCTTAAAACTTTGAAGAGTTTTTTCCGATTCATATAGTCAAAAGCTTTGGTGAGGCATATGAAACACATCTTTGCTTCTTGAAATTTGTTCACAAAATTTGTGCACTGCATTCAACTATTTTTCTTTGGCCAACTGTAATAGATGCAAAGTTTGGAGTTGCATTAAATCCTCTTTCTGATGAACTAAATTCAAACTCTCTATCTGTTATATTCGCTGAAGGAAGTAGTTCATAAATTTGTGGAAAAATTTCAAATAAGTATGTCTTTGCCCTTTCAATAAAGAGAGCAAGCAAATGTATTGCATAGTTACTGGGTACAGGGGTTTCCTCCTAAGGCAAAACACTCTGTATGTAAGTAATTATGTATTTTTTCTCCTCAAAATTTTACCCTTGCTTTGCTTGGGCACATTATACTGTAACTCATATTTACGCTATTTTTAAAAGTTGGGACCGTATCAGAAAGAAGTTATAGGCATGAAATGATAGGAAATATATGGCCACCAATAATGACCTACGGTCTCACTAAACGAGAGGTCGTAGGTTCGAATCCCACAATGGGCAAAACGTACGTGTAATGCATTGCGTGCATTTAACAACTATTACACGGTTACGTTCCGAGTACTACCAGTTACAACAGAAATAATTAGACAGCACGCTGTCTATTATCAGATCCAAGAAGCTTGTGACTGGTTTGAGCGCCTAATCGTGGCCGGCTGCTGAACTCAGGGTTGTAAAAACCCGGCTGACGATGTAGTAAGTTATCTGTAGATAGCGTACAAAGCTAAGGGAAAGTACTAAGACGCGAAAGCTCAATTAAAACTTCCCTAGAAACCATTCTGATACTGTAGGCATAGAGAACATGTTCGTGTTGGCTTTATCCACTTGGGTGTATCAAAGGATGGCAACACGGTCGATTTAAGGCGACTTCAGACCTATTTGGTTTGATCATCACAAAGAGGAATATGTGGCCCCTGATGGTGTATGCTTTGTAAACAATTTATATCATTATCAGTATCTTTGATTATAATAACTCATTGAATACATGCAGACAAGCACACTTCTTTTGCTGTTTGGTCTTCTCATTTATATAGCAGCAATACGAAAACTAACAAATGGTCTGACAAGAAGCTGAACGTTTAAGGCTGAAGGTAGAAGAGCTAAAAAGACAACTACACGAAATGGCTCCAGGGACGTTTGGTATTCTCAGTTATAGACCCGAAAAATCTGAGCTTTTTATACGTTGCATAATTCATAATAAAATTTTATGTACCAACCGAGGACTGAGAGGAATTTTCGACCCCCTCCGTGAGACATTTACAGCTATGTTACTGCTACAAAAAAGTCCAAATAATAACATGCACATTACGTACATAGGCTAGCTTTTTACAAATGCAACAAAGTTCCACAGCATTACCTTACGGAGAGCTAATATAATATGGTAATATATCGGTTTTGTATATTATGAAATTTATAATAGAGATGCTGCACGAGGCTACAATATTATTTATGCACAGTATTCCCTACCATCAGGATTATAATTCCCCGGCGACAGATGTATCAAATGCATGATGATGGGTTAACTTCCCTAAACAGTGTATTCTATCAACTTATCTGCTGGTCGTGTAGAAGATGCGTCTTGAATTCGCAAGTACCAGCATGTACCCAACTACCTAATCTCTATCTACCTGGTATCTACATATGTATATACATGTATGTTGTATCTATGTAGTATGTCGGGTATTTATGTACTTTCACGTTACTTAATCTGCTACGCAGATAGTTAATAGTCGGTTGGTATTTATACGAATATCATCTATACATGTTATGTATTTGAGATGTCGAGACGACGAAAATTTTGTCGGTATACACTGGAATAATAAAGTCAAGGTTGTAGCTTTATGCCAAAGAGTACCTAATTCAAGTTTCGGTAAACTACCTGAAGTAAATGAATTCTGTTTGAAATGCTATTTAACTTTTTAACTAGATTACTTGTGGTCGAAGTGATGTGGTTTTCCACAAAGTATATTTCGTCGAGTGTCTGCGTTGCTTAAGTTTCTTCGGGTTTCGAAGAGTTTCAGGTAATACCTAGGCGACGCGGTGCGACGTGGCGCGTTTTGTTATGAAACAAGTTAATCAAAAATATTAGGATAGGTATTCGTGATGGCATGAGTGAAGAGGTAGTTTACCGGAGAGTGTTTTCGTGTACTTCAATTCCAGACTTTTTAAGAATTTTAATTTTATATCGTTTGTTTTATTATCTTAGTACGTATTGTTTGAAGGTCTGCGTTATAAGCGGAGATGGGTAAATTGTGGGGGGGGAGCACACTTCACTACTTTCTAAAAAGAAAAAAATATGTTGTAGGGAAGAGGGTGGTGAAAGCGGATGGGTATTCTTCAGTAAGAATAAGCGAACTTGATCTCAGATTTTCGAAATTTTCACAAAATATTGCTGGGTATCTCTAAAGAAAATGTAAGGACCAAAAAATTCTCCCACTCCATCCTCTCGCTAGGAATATCGACAAACGCATTTTCTATAAAAAAAAATTCTACATTCACGCCTATTTGAGAAAGAATCATGCTTCTAATCCAAATCTTTAGAGGGGTGCTGGGTCTATCGACACGAATTTTTTGTGATTTAGGCCGTTTTTACAAACTCAAAAAATGCTCGAAAATGTATTTCTCTCAGAAATAATGGCTAATACGCTAAAAATGAGTAGAAGTAATGTTGTTCAGCGTGAAATTTCAAGTCAGATTACTCATTAAAATTTTGGCTGAAGAACATGATCGCAGAATTGTGGAACGGGAGCATGGGGGTTAGGGGTCAAAATGCAAAATAGAGGTTCGAACAAAACATAAACGCCGGATTCGTATCCAGTGTGTCTGATTTAGTCGAAAAAAATCCCTTTCGTAATTTTTTGACCCACTTTCAACATGAGAAAAAATTGCAATTTTGTTCAAAAAGTCCATTTTAAGTACAGCAGACATTTTCATTTTAATACCAAGCTACAACTTATGACGAGAATGTTTTGAAATTTTGTCTATTTTCTATACGTGTCGATATAAAATCGTAGGAGAGTTGCACTGAACTTTTGAGGCCTCGTTTTGGTGTTCAGGTGCACCCTTCTCTCCAATCTGAGGCAATTGGTGGTATTGCTGTCATTACCTATGTAAAACCTGAAAAGAGTTTTGCGAAAACCAGTAGGAAATGGTCAAAAAATGAGCATTCAGAGGTATTTTTAGCTTCCAAAAATGACATTTCACCCAGTCCCTTTTTTCCAACTATGGTCTGCATTTTGGTGTATTGTACTCGGTAGGTCTAGGTATTTGGGCTACCTGTGCCTATATCGAATATGCTGCACTGTTTAAATTGGTTTCTGATGTAAATGCGATGGCAACAAATCACTAGTGCTGGAAAATTTTAATTTTTCTTAGGTATGTAATATTATGGGCTGAGCTGAGAAATTTTGAAATATTGCCATGGAAGAATTACATTAAAACGCATAAGCGTACTGTTATCGATTTTTGCCTTTTTTGGATTGAAAATGTTGATAACGGTTTGATATAAGGACGAATGGATTATGATTAAGTTGGTACTCGTAGACATTCTAGCTCTGCAAGGATAAGAAAGTGTTCGCTATAGCCTAGCGTTTTACTGCAACGATATCTCTTTGTTTAGAAAAATGAAATGGACTCGTATATAGAGAAAGGATATCTTTCGTAACAAAAGTTTGCTTAAAAGCACCAACATTTAGTGGTAAATATTTTTCAACTTTTATGACGACTTTACGAGAAAACTTTGGTAACGAAAATGAACAATCAGCTTTTACGCTGGCGAAGTGTAGCGACTCATCGTCGAACGAATGTAAAGTACGGGGGTGTTTGTTGTAAAATTTACTCGAAGTAGTGCGGACGCGCGTATTTACCTACCTACTCGTATATGGCGAATAAAAAATTTAAATTTTTTTTTGTCGTTGCGGTTTTAAATAAATTTTAAATAAATTATCAACCTCTGCAGCTTATCCGGCGTCGCGTCGGTGCGTTCGTTTCCCCCGTTTTTCTAAGAAAATAATTTATATTCATTGCAAACGTAAAACCACAACACGATTTCCTTGTAGCACTGTACGCGTATTTTTTTCCCCTCTCTGCTGGGTATAAGAGTAGAAAAATTGTTGTATTATAAAGATTTTCAATTGCGAATTTCTTATTATATTCTGGTGGCGTTTAGGTGTGAAATTAAATGTCACCGTGTCAGCGAGTCTTCAAGTTAACCCGCTGAACCAGCTGACAACCATGATAAGTATATTTTACGAATAGTCTCTCCCTATAATCTTCGACATATGTTGAAAGTAAATCGGATTTTCTCATTTTTTCACCAACTTTTAGTGGTCCGATAACTTGTTTTTTTTTTCCTTCTATACGTACACGTAAAAAAGAAAAGAAACAACCAACTGATGAAATTTCTTCATTTCACGCTGTTCTTCGCTTCGGCGGAGAGATTTATATCGTGAAGTTTTCACCGTGAATTGTTCAGTATTCGTCAATAAGTATAATATCCTGAATTTTTTAACATTTTTTTTCTAAACATTGTACTTGTGAAACGTGGTCAATTTTTTAACTCGAAATGCTATTGCTTACTAATAGCTATTTAATATTACGATTTGGTGGAAAGAAAAAGAATTGAAAATGGATGGATCATAAGCGAATTTAAGGGTGGTAGGGGTTGTGGATGGGGGAGAGCTAAGTTTTCCCTGTTGAATCAATCCGACCACAAAGTTTTTCTGTGTATGCTGAATTTATACAAATGAATAGAGATTTATTGAAATCCGTTTAAATTCTGAGAAAATGTTTACAACACTTTGAAAATTTATGGAAATATTAAAATGTTGGTAAAATTCAAAAAATGATTCCAATACAAATATTATTGTTTTTCTGTTTGTAAAATTTGCTAAATTGATGCTGACACTTTGAGGAAATCATCTATTTTTATTTAGAATCGTTTTTTTTTTTTTTTTTCAAAACACTATGAGATAAAAACAAGACAAGAATTAGACAAGACTAGAGTGAAAAAAGACTGATTAAATGATATGAACAAGACAAAAATGAGACAGCACTGAGAAAATGACCAGAGCAATATAAAAATGAGACAAGGATAATAGAAAACTGAGTAAATTACAAAAATGAGATAAGAACAATACATAATTGAGAAAATGGCCTGAAGAGACAAGAATGAGACAAGACTGAGAAAATGATTTAAACAAGACTAGAACAAGATATAAAACTGAGAAAATGACCTGAACGAGACAAAAACAAGACAAGACCAAAAATAATGTAAACAATACAAAAACAAGACAAGACTGAGAAAATAATTTAAATAAGACAAAAACGAGATAAGAACAAGAAAAAACTGAGAAAATGACATAAACGAGACAAGAACAAGACAAGAACGAGATGAAACTGAGAAAATGAATTAAACAGAACTAGAACAAGACCTGACGAGACAAGAACGAGACAAGACTAGATTAAGACATAAAACTGAGAAAATTACCTGAACGAGACAAGAATTGGACAAGACTGAGAAAATGATTTGAACAAGATAAGAATCAGACCAGACTGAGAAAATGACTTGAATAAGACAAAAACAAAACAAAACTCCGAAAATAATCTAAGCAATACAAAAACAAGATAAGACTGAGAAAATAATTTGAACAATACAAGAACGAGACAAGAACGCGATAAGACTGAGAAAATGACGTCAACGAGGCAAGACAAGAATGAGATAAGACAGAAAATGATTTAAACAATACAAGAATGCCATATGACTCTTGAAAAATAACGTAAACGAGGCAAGAATGAGACAAAAACAAGACAAGACTGAGAAAATGACGTATGAAAAGTTGAACCTCATCACATCAATTAGCTAAATACAATTATTTTAGAATTTAAATGACCCCTGCCTCTCCTTCTGGCTGTTTTTATACACCTTTTTTGTCAGCGTTCGGAAAAAATTTCAGACACAATGCATGGAAAAATTTTCAAGTTACTCTCTCTGTTGATAACCAAACGAGTGAAAAGCAAATGTCGAATTGAACTGGGCCTCGAATTTCAATTTCACCGAATCATTCACTCTCAATATTTTTATTATTTTCATTTTTCCCCTCCTGGACCAAACGTTGGACTTATTACTTTATTTATGTTGCGGTTTAAAAAACAAAAATCAAAGTTTGTTACACGAGTACCCAGTTTGTTATCAAGTTCAACCTTTATGAGATAAAGATGGTAAAATTTATTATCATAATTCGTATTGTGCGGAGTTTCTCGACTATAATGTTGACCTTTCGTGAAAATGAAGTTAGATTTTAACAAACTAGTATATGAAGATCTTGGATACCCGCGCTTTTAAGTGTTTGCACTAAAGCCCTTATTAATATACCCTTTTATGATACAGTTTCCAGACACTATTCATACCTTAGGTGTACAATAGCTTTTTAGAAACATTACTACAAGTTTCCCAATGCTTTTGAAAGGATTAATACTTTCGTATCATTTCTTTGATATGTTATCCGGTATAAATTGTTTATTTTTTTATACGAAAAATTTGCAAATAAAATGTTTAGCCTATACCTATGGGGGTTGTTTCATAACTAAATAGTAATTTAAAGTTGTATAAAATAAAGAGCGGGAATCAAAAAAAAAAATTAATTTTGGTAAATTTTTGAATAAATTAATAAGTAAACGTTTAAAACTGGAGAAAAATTCTAATTTTCAAGCACCTAAAGCTATAAAGGAAAACTCTTCGTTCAATTTTGTTCCCAACAAATGTAAAAAAATTGTAACAAAAAATACCTACATTTAAATATCGGTCTAAATTTAAACCGATGAAAATTCTACTCGAAAATTTCTCGTCCCCCTAGGCGAGACAGGTACCATCTTGTATAATATGGCGATGTAAACTGAATGCGAAAAATCAACTCGAACTTGTAGAATTTTTGGTAATGTTACGAGCAAAAATGTTGAATTCATTCGGGAACGAACAACGGATGCTCGAGCAGTTGAACACAACACTTGCTGATTTTATAATTTTATCATCGTCGTAATGAAATTTAAAAGCATCGTATCGTCTGTTTGGCATTACGTGTTCCCATTTCTAAGACGAATTTTTCCACTCAGTATACCATAAAGCTAGAGAAATTAATCTTTCGATTAATATATTTAGTTAATATCTGGAGCTATAAATTTTCTGGTAAGAATTTTAATTTCAAATTTGAACCGAGCCTTGTCTCAATTCGATGCTGTGTAAGTTTGCGCTTGCTTGAAATTTATATCGTGCGATTTCTACGCGTAAAATACTTACATATAAATCTTTCTACGAGTTAAACCACTGAAATGTTGGTCTGAAAGATGGCGCTTGTGTATGAAACATAGTGTTTCATATACGTATGTATAGGTCTACCTATTTACCAAGATAAGCTCGTACAGTTACGGGTTTTGGTCTCGATTATTGAAAAGTAAATATTTCAACAACAATTTGCAAATATAATAAAATTTTCAAGGCTGTAAATTTTGATAACACTGTACGCTGTAGGCAGTATTCAGTTTTTATACCTGTGCCGTGTAAAATGTCTGTACCTAATACCTATATACTTACATTTGTCTGCATCTGTATACGTTATAACTACAAATATTCGAATTTTATTATTATTATTTGGGAGGGATTCACAGCCCAACCCACAGCCTTGAAATGACGGTAAAAATGTAAGTTTCACAACTCAATCTCTGTAAGGTGGTGTGAGAAAAATTTACGTTTTCGATTTTACTAATTTTTCTGTTTCAAAAATAAGAATACTTTCTAAGGGGCCTAGGTCTGAAGTTTTTCATGCAGACCTGAAAATAAGCCAAGTTGAGCTATTACGCTCTAGCGACTCACAATACACTGCAGAGGGTGGGGTATCAACAAAATTTATTTTAGGGTCCTATTAGACAATTACGACCATTTTTGGCGATATCTGGTTTTTATTTATTTAATTAATTTTTTCCGCAGAAACTAAAAATCATTTAGTCAGCTCGGTATTCACCAAAATCAATTAAATTCGATAAATAGGTTTAGATTTGCGGCGAAATAGAGATTTTGTAGTGGAGATGTCCTCGGCTCAGAATTAAGTCATGTCCAAATTTGGGGGAAAAGGTGTTAAGGGGCTAAAATTGCAAAAATTATTCCTTTTTGGGCCAATCGATAGGTAACCCAAAATTATATAAGGCATCGAAAAATCAAATTTCTAGATCATTTAGGAGGGGCATTCTGTGTATTTAACTAGGCCTACAAACAATCTAACCTAATCGATGGAAAATGAACGAAATAATTCACGATAAAAAGTCTGCGTACTTACCTACCTACCTACCTACCTACTATACTTGTACATACCTTTTAACTGAGTAATCGTCGTATAAAATTCTATAATTTGGTTTCAATTTACTTACCGTCGCGAGCAAACGATGTTAAATTTTGTTCTCTTGCGCTTAGTTGCTTGGTGACTAACATCGTGTACCTAAAGATTGAGCAAAAAAAAAAAAAAAGGTATCAGAAAGAAAAGCATTTAAAAAAGACATCTAAAAATAACTACTTATCTGTCGACATAACGGTGCAAAAGTTTACAAGGAAATTTTCCTTTTGTCGTCAGACAAGGCAGATGAAACGCTAAAGATGCATCTTCCAAGTAAATTATTTTTCAAACCCCTGATATAAGCGAATTAGACATTTCGCAGAGTCCATTTCAGTTTCAGTTGAAAGTTTTCTCAAACGTATGATTTAATTTAATCGTTAAAGTTATATTTTTACCTATTGTCGTTGACTGTGTACAAGTTATCCGATGTACCTTCCATACAGCTACCTGGTTGATAATTTGTTTCTTAAAATAAGTATACACTTGAACCGATATATTTTAGTTCTGAAACAACTTTATACTTCAAACTACGTATCTAACTTTCTGTGAGTAGATTTTTCTTGTAAATCTAAACGATGGAAAGTACATATAGATGATGGTTTGATTTTCTGGATGGACCGAGTTGTTACTTTTTTATGTATCAATTGAAATTTAAAAATCACGACGTGCATTGCTGTTTTCTGTCTTCTTGTATTTTAGGCGTATAATTTTGCTGTGTTCGTAACAGATAATGGCTTAATCCTAGCTGTTTCTGTGAAAACCTTTTCCTCGTAGGCGAAAAGAATTGTATCAAAAATATGCTTGTGGGTTGGCAGTTTTTGTATGCGAAAAATGTATTATTGTAAAATCGCGTTGGTGTAACCATCGTTTAATTTGACACTGTGGTTTCTCTCAGCCTGTCATTTTCAAACGGAAAGTAAATAAATATTTGTATTCTACAAAAATATCATTCTATCATGTCCTCCTATAAGCTTTTGTAAAATTAAAAAAAAAAAAAAATACATGCGTAAGACAAATTGAAGGCCACGATGCTTCTGGTGTCGTAATAAAGCAAAACTGGACCTTCTGCGTTTATTGAAAACTTATTTTTAGTAATAATAATTTTTAATGTAGTTATGATAACTCATGCGAAAAATTCTAGCTGTGCTTTATGAGTCCGATGTACCTTCAAATCAAATCAAATAGGTCTCAAGTCGCCTGAAATCGACCGTTTGCCAGTCATCCTTTGATACACCCAAGTGGGTAAGGCATCACTATTTTTGAGCACGTATTCCATTGCTTAATTTGGGTGGGGGAAGGGGGTTGGGTGATCAACTTGTTTATTTTCATTACTTTGCGTTGTGCCGGAATTTTTTACTTATTTTTGTGGGAATCGACTTTAAATTGGACCATTAAACAAAATTAACTAGTAAGTAATTCGCATGTTTGGATACTGAGAAAGTTACCCAAAAATTACTTTTCAGGAGCCCAAATGTTATCAGTGTTTTGAGCACCTCCAAGGACCAATCACCGTATAACAGGTGAATTTAGTACAAATGAAAGCACTTATACTACTCGTAGATATAGTCATATTTTGTGTAAGAGAACTGTTTTACTGTCAAAAATCGTCAAAAATGCATAATAATTGCACCTGAAGTGTAATAGAATGCAGTTGTGCAGGGTGCAACGGGAAAAAAATTACATATTCGATATGGGGGAAGTACCTCAGTCCAAATCCTTCGAGTTTTTTTCGTTTGGACAATGTCCTTCAAATCACCTTTTTAGGGGTTCACCCCCCTCTCCATTGTGCAGGGTTATAATTTTGAAACTGCGCTTTTTCGAATAAGGCAAATAGTATCGACATTTTGGCAGCTCATTTTTTTTGGTTCTCAAAAAAGAACGCTGAATTCGATTTGTAGAGCACTTTTTCGTGTTTGGATCGTAAACTAATATACATGAGTGAGGATGAACTGGGGTCAAAATTCAGGTACACCCCAATTTGGGAAAAGGGATGCTAAGGGGTCAAAACCCCAAAAATTGCACCTTTTTAAGCCAATTGATAGAGAATCAAAAGTTATATAACATATCTAAACATCAACTTCCCAAGTCAATTAGGACGGGAGATATGGGGGTTTCTCACTTTTTGACCTTGAAAAAGGGCGGACTAGGAAGTTGAAATTAGGTATATACATTTAGTAAGAGCCCTAGATATGCCTTTTGGAGGTCTCAACTTTTCAGACCCATCTCGTTCTTTTACAACTTCAAATGTGTGATTTTTTAGTTTTTTAAAATTATTTTTCGAGTTTGTTCCTCGCATACTTCCCCTCCCAATTGAGCTAGGAAGTTAAAATTAGATATGTACATTTATTTGAGGTCCTGATGTGCTGTTTGCAGGTTTCGACTTTTTAGCCTAATTGAAACCTTTCTACCTGTAATGCTTTAGGAAAAAAGCACATGATTATAATACGTTACGAAAATTAAAAATTTTCCTATATTTCAACATTATAAATTCATTTATAAATCTTTAAATATGCTTTCAATCGCAAAAAATGATCTAATCTAAAAACGTTCTACGTTCAATTTTATATCAGAAAAGTAGATTAGTTTGTTTGAAAGTCACCAAACCGGGACCCAAAGTAGGCGGGGATTATAACTGATGTTTCAAAATATCATTCGACAGGCAACTTTTTTTTTTCGTGTATACCTACATAAGCATTTTTCTCTGCAAAGAATTTTAATTCATTGCATAGAGGGAGAAGAAAGGGTAAGAGGAAAAAAATCAATTTTTAACATCGCCTAATTTTAGGGCCCGACTTTGTAATTTTAAATAAAACAAGTCGACTGTTCTGATATAAAATTGAACGTGGAACACTTTTAGATCAGATCATTTTTGTGATTGAAAGCATATTTCGCTCCCTCCTGAGCTTAGTCCCACTCTTGATGACGGCAATTTTTTCGTTTTATATACTAACATCGTAATCATAGGATTATCCAAGATTCAACTTGCTATGAATTTTATTCGGGATATATTTTGGTCCATGAAAATCATCTTTGTGACTTTGCCTCTTGTCATTTCTCCTCGGTCGAATATTATTTTAACGTTGTAAACAGCTTAGTTTTCACAAAGAATAAACAAATTCGAAATAAATTAGTTTTTAAATAATTTTTGTCGTATTGAAATAGAATACTTTCCCTGTGGGTGGGTGGTGGATGGTTTCTACATTTAAATAATTCCTCGTTGAGAAAATCTTGCACCGCAACTAATCAAAATTTACCCAACACCCTTTTCATGTAGGCTGATCCGCCTACAAAAAGATTTAAAATTAAATAGCTTATATAAGTAAACTCCAACCTCCATTAAAACTTTACCCATAAAGCAAAAAGTAAGTCGGTTTTGTGAGTAGGAAAAGATTAAGCGTAAATTACAAATGAAACGGATCCCTTATTAAAAAGACAATTAACGCGATAACGTTTAATAAATCGTATGTGTTGTACGTAGCAAAAACAACGACTTGTGGAAAAACTCAAATAAGAATAAAAAGTATCGCCTATTGTGAGTAAAAACTACAATATTATCTACATGGGGACTAGGGAGTTACAAGCTTGTCAGAAACTTATTTTTTATTTCAAGTATGACAACTGGATCTAAATTTAAGCCATGTACTGTTCATTTGAATGAAAAGAAAGGTTAACAAAAAGAAATTAAACATCCCGATAAACTAAGCAATGAAAAGTTGTAACTTTTTTAATTGTCTTTCTTGTATGAAACGAATGAAAGCTTTAAGAGAAGCATGTCTAAAACAAAAACCGAAAATCACGCTTTGCAAAATCTCATTTATGTAATCGAATTATGGTCAACGCATTTGTTGAAACATTGTTGCCTAAAGTTTTTGTTGATTACATTAAGTACCTGAATGAACTTATTTTGTAATGTATTTGTGGTTAGGGGTGTAGGTTAGCATAATCTTTCATGTTCGAATTATCTGCTTGAGGTAAATTAAGTTCTTGATAACCTTGTAAGCATCTTAAAAGTATGCATTTATCTATTAGTTGTTGATAGGCTATATTAAAGTTAAGTAGGCATGGCATTAGGGTGTGCAAAATTTTGCTTTTTTTGGAAACCTGCGAAAGGAAGTATCACAATAGTTGCGAAATGATCTGAAAAGAATATGATAACATTTTGGTAGTCAACTTAATTTTTTAAATTTGCAAAAGTTACTCAAAATTCGAAAAATTTCTAAAATTTTCAAAAAACCAAATTAAAAAATGTTTTAAACATTTTTTCTCAAATTGAAATTATTATATCTATTTGAACCCAAAATAATAATTAGCGACAAGTTTTCGTCAATGTTTAAGTTTTTTTACGATTTTCTGAAAACACACGAAGGAATTTTTTTTTTGAGTATAGCGTTCCTAAAATGGATGTATGACATCAATTTTAAATGAATAAGCGCAATATTTCAATTTTCTCCTCCACAGACCACTTTTCAAAAGCACTCAAAAATAATCATTTTTCCCATATTTTAAAATAAATTTGCTAAAAATTGAAAAAATGCATTCTCGAATAAATTTTTACCTATAGAGACATATTTCATCTATTATAGACTCTTGAATGCAATTTTACATTTTTTTTTTGAGTTATTTATACTGTAATTTTTGTATGCTGGAATGCCGATTCAAGAACCCCTAAAAATAGCTAAAGTGGGGAAAACAGATCTTTAATGAACGAAGGTAAGTGTACTCGGTCTGTTTAACCAAGGATTTCTTTTTAAAAAATTTATAATGATGTGAAGATTTTTTCAAAAAAACAACAAAACCCCATTTTTTAAGCACCGCTGAAAAATCGTCTATGGGGATAAAATTGAAATATTGCACCGAATCATCTGAAATTAAATGTCTTACCTCCAACCCAGGAGGACGTTTCTAGAGAAAAATTCATTTTATGGTTTTTCATAAAATCGTAAAAAAAAGGCAAAAAGTGACATCGTTTAAAAACCCCCGAAAAGAGGGGCAATGATTAAAACTTGTCGTTAATGATCACGTTGGGTTCAAATGTGTATTCCATTCCGGGGAAGAATTTTCAAAAAACCTTTTCAAAATTTTCGAACTATAAGTGCAGAGGTCCACCGAAAGGAGGGTTGATATACTTCCCAAGTATTCTGCAATTAGTAAAATTGGGTGACAGTTGATAGAAGCTGGAAAAAGTAAGAAGTAATGGAATTTTGGAATCAGTGACGGTTTTACCGAGGAGTCTGTATCAACCGATTCTTTCGGGTGGAAAGTTTTGCGATTTTTATTTCGTTGTCCAATGTTTACGGCTATTTTTCGACCTTTTATAGCTCATATTTGATAAAATCCTCACCCTCGTTTCGCTCGAGATGTATATTTAAATTTTCTCAAACGTCCTGCGAAATCAAAATCCTCTAATCCCCCCTTCCCCCAACCGAAATGTATTGTACATTTTTTCCTCATGTTGAAAAATATATGAAAATATTTAACCATGAAGAGGAGAGGCTTGTAAGAACTAGTAGGTACATGACTTACATGAAAGTAAAGTCACACTCAAGAGAGGGAATTTTCAAACTTTGCCCCTGCTCCCTCCCAGAAATTAAAATAAAGTTTAAAGGATACTTTTTTGCGGAATAATTCAATTTCCACATGTAACAAAATTTCCATTTACCCTTACAAGATGCACTAAAACGTTGTTTTTTGATTCCCTATTCTTAACATTTCAAAAAAATTTTGCCCTCGCTTCGCTCAGGCGTTATTCTATCTTTCATTTTTAAAAGAAATTCTTTTGAAATTCTTCTGCAATGATAATAATTGTAGCATTACGTTTTTGTCCCTTCTTTTTTTTATATGGTTTCAAATGGTGGCTAAAAATGTTGTGCCTCTGGTGGCAAAATGTGTAAAACCGCCACTGCAGCCTTTGATTTGCCAAAAATTATCCAGTCTTTATCGCAACTGCTATATGAACGTATTAAAATTTAAATAAATATGCATGAGAAAATTTTAGTTTTTTTCGCAATTATTATTTAAAAAAATATTTTCTTACCAAAAGTGTACGTGCTGGACAAATTTTTCCAGCTGTGAAACTTGCTTTTTTTGCAAAGTTATGGGATTAGTACTTAGACTACTTATAAAATTTTGAGAAATTGGTCAGAAATTTCGAAAAAATTAGTAGGTAAATTTGAAGCTTACCTCCTCTCCCCAGATGGGCTACATTGAAAAATTGAGTTTGGGTTTGAAACTTTTACATCGTTTTGATATCATTTCACTACTATAGTGACGTTGCTGTTTACAGATTTTCAAAAAAAATTTCAAATTCGATCCACCTACGCATCTACTCTCGTACATACCTTGATCATATTAGATTTATTTTAGTTCTAATAAAAAAAAAAAAATGGTGAATAAAATTACTTTCAAAAATTTTTTATTCCAATAACTTCTGAATCTCATCAAAAATTTCCATCATTTTTCAAAAATATCAACATCCATTTATATTTGTAAGTAGACATATGTACCTATTTGAAAAAAAAAAAAAAAATAGAAAAAAATGCGAGAATATTTCCAACGAATTCTTAGAACTGTGTTGATTAAGGTGTTCGTATGTATCTATCGTACAGAGAGGTTGGACAAAAAATCGAAATGACATTTCGTATTTACTTTAGTTAAAGTTTCGAGAACGTCTCATGGGATAGAGAAGTTTTTCACAGCAGGATAACCAATGAATCATGAAAATGATTAAGTTATAAAATCGTAGAAGAAGAAAAAAAAAACTTTCTCGAATTGGTTTAAAAAATTAAAATTGAAAGTTACTCGATAAAAGAGTTGGAAATGTAAAAACTTTCGATATACTTGGGCCATTAATTTTCACCATTGTGAAAAATTTTTTCAAACCGTAGATAAATTAAATAGAAAAATTTATTATCATTTTATTGGCCAATAAACAACGTATAATTTCAAGAGGCACTACATCGCGCAACGTTGAAAATTATACCGCGCATAAATTTTAAATAAATAATATTTCGTAGATTGTGTACGTATAGGTGGGCACATCTTTACTTCAATTGTACAGATCATACCCACAGGAAATAATTTTTTTTCGTCGTTTTAATTTAGAAAGGTCGTTACGATGCATCTATAGTATATATGTATATATAGACAAAAGTTCACCACAATGAATAGAATTCAAAACATAATAATGCTCCTGGCGCAGTTTTGAAAGGCTGAAAAATGTTCTTTTACAACTTTCCAACCGTGTAGAGAGGAAACAGAAGTACCTATAGTGCAGCAGCATTTGTCAAAACTCAGAAATTGGAATTCATCACGCGCCAATGCCTTCGCCACTTCTTACTCGTGGCATTGTTAAATCATATTGTTTTTATGGCTAAGGCAGACGTAAGGGCTTGGTATAGAGCGGTATCTTATCCGCGACAAAACCGCAGCAGTTTTGCAAACTCGTTAAAATATACATAGAAAACCGTTTTATACTTATATTTTTTATTTGATAACACGTAGGTAAGAAGGTGAGAGGAGGGGGGGGGAGGGACCGTGTATCTGGCATTGCACAGATGTTATAAAAATCGGGTTTTCACTTCCACTCAAATGATTACAGTAACAAGGCCAAAAGGATATTTCTTATAAAGAGCTTAAAAAGCCAGAACTTATATTGTCTGTTCTAATAGTCGTAAAGTCTACATTGGCAATCGTGACAAACGAATTGTATTCAATAACTTGGCCATTACAACTTCCCTAATGGGAGTAAACGAAAGGCACAGTCCTGGGGGATACCAAACAATAGAGAGGATATAATAATATATCTCAATAGAATTGGATTTAGGAAACATTACGGTGCAACATCCTGTATATCCGTTTTTACTAACGTACAAATGTTTCCGACAAAGTACACAGGTTTTTTTTCTCTCTTCTATATGCATTAAAAAAAAAAAAACTACACAATTTTCAAAGCTCGTTCAATACGTTATTTTAAACAAAAAACAAAAAAAAAATGAAGAGAATGAAACACGTTGAGAGTCTTTTTGTACCTGTTTTTCGTTTCGTTTTTGTTTTTTTTTCTGTTTTTTTTTTTTTTTTTTTGGATTGTTGGAAAAAGAGTATTTTTTCGTTGAACGAAACGAAAATACTCGTTGAAGTTATGTCCTTGAAAAAGAATGCTTTAATTAGTGAAACCATCTGTGTGTATTTTTAATTCGTCGGAATTTCCATTGAAGTAGATAACCTAGTTTTCAACGAGTAGGCATATGTAACTAGTACCTACAATCTACGTGTATATAATTTCGCTGTAAAACTGCCTATTTTCGTGGATAATCCTACTTTTAATGCCCATCAAAGTATGCTCTTTAATCACCACAAGTATCAAGCTTGAAGCACCCGTAGCAAGCTCGTTACATACTCGCAAAGGTAGCTAGGTACCCTAATTACGCGAATGTTCTCAATCATTGAGCCGCTCATGTTATATTGTGGTTTTCCTCGAAAAGCATCGTAGTTTTTATTAAGTTTTTCCAACAAAAGTTGTTAGTATATAGACGTACATGGATAGGTACCTGGGGAGCTTAGGTACTTAGCATACAGGAAGAGAAAACAGTGTTGTATTTTTGTCAGCTATCTTCGTAGATGTATGTATTTTTTTTTAATAATAATATTTCCAGCATGGTTGACAAAACATGATGATAAAATTGAAAGCAAATATTATTTGATACTTTAATCTACACGTAACCTTAGTTGAAAAATAAACTCACCCCCTAATAAACTTTACCAGAGAAAAAAATGAAAATATTTCTAGCCTTATTTTAACTTTACACAAGATTTCTCTCGTGTCTAAAATAAAATATATGTATATATGTATATATACGTATGAAACGTTTAATTTTTAAAATCTTTTCGAAACGTATGACTAATTAGGCTACATAATGACTATACCTTGAAAAAAAAAACAATTTTTTTTACCTATTTGATAAATTTGTGAAAAATAAATTTTTTGTAGGCTTATTATAGATATAGATACGCATTAGCTTATTAAAACCATTTGGCTCGGTAACAATTCACAAAGGTTAAGAATAAAAGATTCACGAAGTGAAACGAGGTGAACATGAAAACTGATGAATAATTCTAGCGGTATGTTTTCATGTAAAATTATGCTATTTGGTTTTAAAAACAGAGTATATAGTAATGAATACAACAGTAAAACAAAGCTCACGACGACGAATGTTTTGTAAAAAAGCTAATTAATAATATCGTTAAATTTAAATAATTCAAATGAGTTCATATCCTTTGAATTACAACATGATAATTTTTACACTCGAAAAATTCATAATATTTTTGCAAGCTTTAAGATTACGAGCTGTGTAGATGTGGTACGTGGATGTTATTTTATTTTTATTTTTTTTTTCAACATAGGATGCAACGTGATGCGACAACAGCAACAATGATGTTGAGAAAAGCTCGCCTACTTTATACATAGTTGGTATTTTATTTTTACTTTTCGTTTTCAGTGGTACTTTTCTTTTCAATTCTAATCTGAACTTGAGTAACTTTGAGCTTGCTATGTATGTAAGATTTTTGGTATTTTGTTTTTCGAATTGTACCGGTGAGAAAATCCAGGTGAATAGTATTTGCTGTTTAAAATTTTCACTACTAAGGATGTATCATTGAAAAGGCTTAAATTTTCATCTTGTAATTACTCTTGAACAGGCCAGAAAAAAATAATAATTTTTTTCTTACTTTCCTTATCATTTGAGCTAAATTTAATTAGTTCATGATATACGGTAGGGTGGGTCGAATTTTGCTTTTTTTGGAAGTCTCCGAACGGCGGGGTCGCAGTAATTGTGAAATGATCTCGAAATGATGTGGTAAACATTTCAACCAAAGTTTGCTAATTTTTAGCAAATAGAAAACATTTTTTGCAGGAAATAGAATTATTACACATTTATTATACCCAAATATATGATCGTTGATCATTTTTCACTATTTCTTTTTTTCGGGATTTTTTTTGAACTTTTTACGTTTTTTCACAATTTTTTGAAAAGGAATGAAAGATTTTTTTTTTCAAAAACGCTCCTCTAAAAATGGATGTAGGACATCAATTTTCTAAAATTGATGTCCTACATCCAAACGCAGTATTTATATTTACCTTCCACAGTCGATTTTTCAAAAGTACTTAAAAAATATTTTTTCGTATTTTTTAAAGAATTTTTTTTACTTCATTAAAATTGTTAACATCGAAAGATGTTTAGTAGCACATTTTACAAATTTTCGTAATCAATTTTAGCGTGAGTAGTTGGCCATCAACAATGTACCATTAAAATCTGGACAATCAACATTTGAATTGCTCAGATTTTTATGGCTTGGACGTTTATAGCCTTGACATTGATGGTCAACTGTTCTGGCCTGTTAACATCTTGGTTTCTAGATTGTCAATAGTTGAATTATGTTCGACAAAAAAGTTAAACGTGATGGAAAAAATTTGAAGCAATTTTCAAAATTCCTAATGTTAAAAATAAATCATAAATTTTTTCGAAGTTATATCACTTCAGATGAAATTTGGACTTCTGCTGGAACCGGAGGGGGTGCAATGGAGCTAATAAGTTGGAATCCCCAAAAGGCACATTTAAGGCCCCAACTAAATGTATATATCAAATTTCAACTTCCTAGCTCAATTTGGTGGGGTGAAAGGGGAGGAACAGCCCTTTTTCAAGGTCAAAATGGGAGAAAACCCTTATATCTCCCCTTCTAACTGACTTGGGTAGTTGATTTTTGGATATGTTATGCAGTTTTTAAATATATATCAATTAGCTTGAAAAAAGACAATTTTTGCGCTTTTGACCTCTCAGCACCCCCTCCTCCAAAATTGAGCATAACTGAATTTTGACCCCAGTTCATCCAGGTTCATATATATCTAATCCACTGCCAAATTGAGTCGATTAATCGAATTGGAGCGATTTCGGTCGGTATCGAGCGGAGTAAATAATTTTAATGTTCGGAAGGAAAATAAAAATAAATATCTCACATGGCTAAAAATTCTTTTAATGGTCTTCCAGGACTTCAAAACGGGTTTTATTGATAGTCCCCCCCTCCATCCGCCGTTGTTCGATAGACTGTATTATAGTCTGGTTTTCATTTACAATAAACATAGAAAATCAGGCTAAAAACCTGAAAAAGACGGCATGGTAAAAAATTGCCAAAAATTATAATCTTGCGCAGAAATACGTGTAATAATTCTACTTTTTGTAAAAAATTTCGAATGAATTTTTTTACGATTTTTTTAAAAATTTTGAAAATTAACAAACTTTGAGTAAATTTTGCAAATTTAAAAAATTGATTTTAGAAGCTGAAATTTTTGCATCGTTTTGATGTCATTTTGCAATTATTGTGATCCGTCGTGCTGTTTGCAGATTTCCAAAAAAAAACAAAATTTGGCCCACTTTATTATGCTGATTAAGCAGGTTTCATTTCACCAGTGCGATTTTTCTTGCATTCAGAATGAAATCTCTTTATTGTTTGAGACGGCTAGTAAATGTCACTTTGATCGTTATTTCAGACACACCGAGACAAATGGAAAACGATAGTACTTTTTTGAGCGTACGGTTTTTTTTACGACCCCAAGACTATAGGTTTTTCACGACGTTCATTTATCATTGTTAGAGGTACACCACCAAGTCGCTAATAATAAGCGGTTGGTCATCTTAGAGACTTTTCAGACACTTGTTTAAATCTTAATTAATGGCTTTACGAGGTTTTTATCTTTACCATATAAGTACGACGTTTTCTATCTACTTATAAATTTCATTTTTGATGGTTTTATATAAAGATTAGCATCGTCGAAATATCTACCTAGCTTTCTACTCAAATTGCAATCGGTGTAAATGTGCTATGCAGTAGATTATAGGGCAACCAGCCAAGCTTAGAAATGAAACCGATGATTTTTAAGATTTTTCCCCATATTTTAAGTAAATTTTCATTTTACTAATTTTTCAATTTTTTTTTTTGACTTGGGATAAATTTTTTACACTATACTCTTTTATCGAGTTTTTCCTACAATACGTACCTAATACCTATCTACCTATTTATCTTAAGAAAAGCGAATATTTTCAAGTTATGATAAATATTCTTTATACGATGATAGAAAAATATTACAGCATGGAACTCTAAATGATAAAAAGTGAAAAGGTAGATAACGTTAAGCGAAGGTACCTTCTTCTTTAAATCGGTGTAGGTAGGTAACCGGGTATCTATCATGTAACGACGTGGTATGTTGTTTAGCAATTTTCGCGAGTTATTTTCATTTTTTTTTTCTTGTCAACATCGAGGAACATCTTGGTATTTACATCGAATATAACGCAACGTACCCCCAAGAGAATTCAATAATGTTGGCAAAATTTCGTGAGTTTTATGTAACTACGAGTAAATACAAATGGCGAATAATTTTTCATCTTAAAATTTCGTAGTAGTTGGAAGAATTAACATGTGAATCTAGATACACGCGTATTAGTAAAGTATGCGTATAAACTATGTGCGAAGAGCTAATGAAAATTGCAATCTTGGCGAATTCTGATGATGGGTACCTAAAAATTCCTACCCCTACGCGACGCTACCATAAAATCAGGTTAGTTGGTTGATGGTTGTTTGAAATTGCAACGTGTTTGATATAATCAAGTTGGAAAACTATAGTCGAAAAGTGTTAACATAGCAGATCAATTTTGTCGTAAAACCGAAACGAACGCGGCAAGATGAATGATGTGTCCAAATAGAAGTGTATGGTATTTTGTCAATGCCGCAGTGAAATCTTTATTCATGTATCTAATTAATTCGGCACCGGCTTTGATCGAAATTTTATCGCAATACGTGAATTAATTTTCATTTAATCCAATTGTAGAACAGTACGCGTTACGTACACCAGAGTGAAACACGACCGTTTCTATAACCCAACAAGTTCTCAAGTTCGAAATGTTTTCTCGAATATCAACTTCTTATCAAGAGGACGCATATTACTATCTGTTTTAACGTTAGACGATCATTAACGCTGGTCGTGTGCCTTTTGGAAATATATATAAGCCCCAGATTCAAAATCACGAGAATATAGGTAATTTAAAATTTTTCCACTCTCAGAGTGAGTGAAAATATTCTGTAAGATTTCAAGATATGTCAGTATCGATTCGCAACAAAAAAACAAAAAAGGTTGTGAGAAGATGAGTGTCAAAATCGCAGTTTTAGAAGTTTTGTGTTTATATTGGTAGCTTGCATCATTTTCCTCATTTCTTCTCTACCAAATTTTTTTCAAACTTTCCCGTGAGTAAGGGAGGAGGGAGTTAGAGGTTGGTAACCCTCTTCCTTCGACACTATTCATTGATAAACAATCAAGTTTTTTTCAACAAAAAATCGGACCACCAAATCTAAAAAATTGTGTAAATGGCTGAAATATCTCCTGGTGATTAAGAACACCATTTTTTCAGAAATTCTCGCCCTCGCTTCGCTTGTTCATATGTATTTTTAACAAACACATTAAATTTTAGCATTTTTAGGCATTGAGAATTTGAATCCAGCTTCAAGTTAGTCTATTAAAATAGCGACATAACACTAAAACCTCCTGAACTCTTGAAACAAACCTGCACATGAGTCTGTTAAGGATGAACGATTAAAACTATTGAAAAGAATGCTAAAAATATCCATCAAATCCATGTGAGTGTTAAATTTGCGCGTACCAAGGGGCTTAGAAAGTAGGACTGGTTAAATTTTCAAATTAAGAAAAATTCTTTTATTTTTAGGCACGTTAGGTATTTATTTTCATTTTTAGCCAGATTTTTCATGTCAACTCGTTAGAGAGAATCAGGCTATTACGGCCTATTGTCCAACAGTGCATGGGGGGGGGGGGGTTTAACTAAATCCATTTCAAGTCTTAAAAGACATTGAAATCAATTTTTGGGTATGTCAAATATTTTTAATTTTTTTCATCATCAGGGACTGAAATCATTTACTCGCTTCCATATCCACCAAAATTGCTAAAATTCAGTCACATGACTCACTTTGTTGGCAAATTAAATATACAGGGTGTTTCGGGAGTGGACGATAATATTAAGGGGGATGGTACACCAGACCTTACGCATGTGCGTTATGATGGTTGCTTATCTGTCTGGAGGAGATTCATTGCTGCTGTATGAAAAATTAAATTTTTCATTTTAGGTAATGAATTTTGCAACGAGGTTCTCTAAAATTTTGATTGTAACTTTTGAACGAAAAGAGTAAATTTTTCCGTGTTGACCCTAATTTGTAGAGGAAAGTCTGGCGAATAATTTGAAAATGATGATTGGATGATTAGGAGAAGAATAAATGAGAGTTAAATGTAAAAAAACGTGTAAAAAAAATCTTGCAACAATTTTTTTTCGATATGTTTCAAAAAAGTTTGCAGTAACATGCCAATATTATGCATCAAGAGTAAAGCCCTGAGTTTTCTCTTTTAAAATGGTTCCCTCCTTCAGGTCTCTATCACTCTTATTTTTTTAAGTTATGAAGTATTAAAACCAAAAAATAATGCAATAAAATCATTCGAAATTCATTACATGTCCTTTTTGAGTTCTTTATTCGATCTTTGTGTGATCGCAAAGCTGGATCCATGAGTATGAAAATATTTGGTTCCTTTGTTTTTGTGAATTTTAAGCAAACGAGTGTACGAAAACGTAGATAGGAAAGTTCCAAAAAAAAATCAAATTTTATATATGTTGAAGTTATTTGATTTTAATTTCAAGCCAATTTTTACTAAAATGATGACGCCAAAAATTTTGAGCTTCTACTGCGATGTGCTTAAGGACCTCCAAATGTACCTGCTGACCTTCTAACCCCGAAAAGAGATTGGTTTAGATCAGCTTTGCGTTCGTAAAAAGATCCAATAAAGAACTCAAAAAGGACATGCAATAAATTTCGAATGATTTTATTGTATCCTTTTTGGTTTTAATAGTTTATAACTTGAAAAATAAGAGTGATAAGGACTTGAAGGAGAGAACCATTTTAAGAGAGCAAATTTAGGGCTATTCTCTTGATGCGTAATATCAGCATGTTACTTCGTACTTTTTTTAAATATTTTGACAAAAAAAAAATTGCAAGATTTTTTTTACACTTTTTTTACATCTAACTCTCACTTATTCTTCTCCTAATCATCCAATCATCATTTTCTTGGTCTCAAATTATTCGCCA
>FIZR01007238.1:0-11344 GCA_900060175.1 Ferrisia virgata
AAAACAAAGATTTGAATAAATTTTTCGTTTCCAAAATTTTACATTGCCCCAATCACCCCCCCCCCCCAGTAAAATTTTGACAATAAAATATTTGATCAAATCGTGCTGTTGAATAGTAGACCATGCAGTGGAAAACTTTTAAAACATTTTCACTCGTATACAAAATTTGCCTATCTTGAATATTTGAAGGGGCTTGTTAAATTCAAACGAATGCCGTCCCTTCAATCAAGAAGATAGGCAAAATATGTATAAGACAAAATCGATCGGAAAAGTTTTTGTCTACAAAGTGCACCACTTGGATTGATGATTGAATCAAAATTTTGAATGTGCTCATTTCTTTAATTTTCAGACGTTTGTATAGTGCCACCTATGGAAAAAAAGGGACTTCGGGTAGGTTCGTTGAATTTGCGTCTCTGAGTACTACAGATCTATGCTAAAACCTATCTCGATTTCCATGTCTCCTGTGGTAGGATAGGAATGTAAGCGGTGTTAAATTCATACTCAAGCAAGAATAAAACTTTGTTACAGGCAAACCTGCCCCTTTCATCTTCCTTGTTCTGGTTGTGAACGAAGTGTACACACACAAAATTGCATCAAAACCAAAATAAATTTTACAACCGTAGTTCAACTTGAGTAACCTCATATTTTTGCACCAACTTATAACATTTCTCCGGTACACCTCTTTCAACATGAAAAAAAAGACTGAATTCTCTTGATAATACCCCCTTTCACTGAATACCTTTTGGATCATAGTCCAACAGCAACTCTGTAAGAACTCAGGCGTCCATGGGGTTGTGGTAAATGCAGTTTATGACCAATTTTTTTAAGGCTTTCGAAAAAATTCGAAAATTTTTAAAAATAGGTACAGGTATACCGTAACGTCCCTGTTGAAAATGTTTAAAAGTGATCCCCTTTCAGTTCTCTCTGATGAGTTGAACTGAAACTCAGAAAATTGACATGTGCACATATGAACAATAGAACGAGAAACAAAAAGTGATTATCAATATTATACAAGAGAAAATCAATAAACGGGAGCTTAGATATACTTCAGGGATAGTCCAGAAGATGCTGGAAAACGTTTCAAAACAACAACTTTGTTACACGCTGAAAGAAAATAACAAAACGAGTACACCTGTTGCATGATTGCAACAATTTTACTATTTCGAGACTGCACCTCACATTCCGTTTTCAAATTTCTTGTACCTTGCAATAGTAAGAACCAAAGATCTACATGAAATGCTCCTTGTTCAATGTTGAATCTATTAATTCAATTATTTAATTACAACAGAGACCTACCGAACGAGGATAGCCTTCTCCCCGCATTCGGGAGTCAGAAAAATTAGGTGACAGTTGGTAAAAGTTGGAAAAAAATGAGAAGTAATGGAATGTTGGAATCAGGGACAGTTTTAGCGAGGAGTCTCTTTGGATTCGTGCCAACAGCGGTCCGATTTTTAGGGGTGGAAAGTTTTGTAATTTTTATTTCATTTGCCCATGTTTACGGTCATTTTTCGACCATTTATACCTAATATTTTGTACAATCTTTACCCTCGCTTCGTTCAGGATATAGGTATATGTTTAAGTTTACAAAATATCTAACGAAATCGAAACCCTTTATGCCGTCCTTCGTCCAACCGAAATACATTGTACCTTTTTGTGGAATAATTCAATCTCAACAAGTAATAAAAGTTAGCATTTGTAGTTATAAGATGCGCGAAAACACCGTTCTTTGACCTCGTATTCATAATTTTCCGAAAAATTTTGCCCTCGCGAAAAGTCATTCTTTTAAAATTCCTCTCAAGTGATAATTGCGGCATGACGCATTCGTCCCTTATTTTTTTCAAATAGTGGCTGAAAATGTACCTCTAGTGTCAAAATATGTAAAACCACCAACGGTTGAAATTGTAAAAACAGTAAAATTCCAGAATAGATTAGTGACGGCGAAGTATAATTATGACTTGCCTGCAGCCCTAGATTCGCCAAAGAATATTAAATCTTTGTCTGAAATGCGATATAGACGCTTTAAAATTTGAATAAATAGACATGAGAAAATTTTAGTTAAAAAAAAATATAATTAAAAATGTTTTCTTAACCAAAAATGTACATTTGTACGCGCTAAATAATTTTTTTTTAGTAATGAAACTTGCTTTTTTGCAAAGTTTCAGGAACATTCACAGTACCTGAGCTAAGTCAGAAATTTTGAAAGTTGGTAAAATTTTAAAAAATTGATTGGTTAATTTGAAGCTCAGCCCTCCACCCTCCGGAGCGTGTCGCTCCTGAAGGCCACCGCATTTCAATATACTACAAGTAAGTATGTGTTTACCATTTTGTTTTAAATAACAAAGTAGCTACTTAGCTAGGTAGGAGATGATCATTTCAGTAAAACAAATCATTCCATCACTCGAATCACGTCGAATCCGAATATTTTCTATTTTTTTACTCCATTTTAAACCGGTTCAATTAGCACGTAATAAATCAACAGGCCCAACGTTACGTTAGTATTTCCATGTTTAATTTTTCCTTGCTTCAAACACGGAACGATGTTGCCGCCAACATAGTACGGCAGCAGACACGATCAAATTAATTTTAGAAAATTACCAACACGTTGCGCATTACGACGCGACGCGGCGTCCATTTAGCGCAGAAAATCGATGACGTAATAGGTAATCTTTTCCGACATAAAAAAACCATGTCCATACACAATAAATGGGGAAACGTGGTGTTTAAGTATGGCGCCAAATAGCTAATTGCGAATTCTTTTGCTCGAATTTACTGTTGTTTTCGATATGGCTGGTTGCGTAATTACGGTGGCGCCGCCATGATAAATTGCGATCACGCGTACGTTTAAAATCCAATATCTAACATACACACCTGTGTCTATATACTGAGACAAGATTGCGTGACATTCGACCAATACTACGTACCTATCTAGGATATGTGTAGCATTTTAGCATAATTTTACTTTCACACGAATACGAATTTGTCTAGCACCAACTCGAGTATATTCTGTGCTCCGCACATACTTAGGAGGCTCCTCTGCATGTAAACTTCACAGCACGCCGGTAACTTTGACAACAAAAATTATCAGTCAGTTTCGAGTTCAGGCTTTTGGAACTTTTACACCACGACACGAATACCGCGAGAAGATGGATATATTAACCAAAATCACTTTTTTGTTTACATTAGTACACGGTTACGGGAAGCGAAACAGGCGAGCAGAGACCTCTGAAAGAGACACTTTGAGAGAAAGTTCGATTCTATTCATTATGTTTACGTTAAGGTGTACCTACTGTACATTCGTTCATCGCGCCAACTTCCTACAGCTAACCGGAGAAAATTGGTATATGCTTGCGCTTCGTCGTCTTTGAACTTTTGAAATTTACGTCCCATTGTTACGAACGATCAAAGTTTTCAACCACAAAGACGACGAGTACGTACGCATACCACCACTTCTCCTCTTCCATGTATGGAGTGTTTTGTTGAACGTCATCCCTGTCGTTGCCCTCTACCATCTACTCCTTTTCCTCTTCTATCGTGTCATCGAGACAAAAAAAAAAAAATATTATTTCGTGTAAATTACGTTACAATGCAGACTCATGTGTATATCGAAAAGCACAACAACGTATAAAATCAACCCTACAAGAATACCTACGAAAAAGCCAAGAATGAAAAAAAAATCACTACAACTCGATTGATATACGAACAATGATACGAAAAAAAAACCACACATTTTTCAAGATCAACCATAACCTGCGAATGGGTGTATGTGTAAGTTGAGAGCTTTCCATGAGCGTACATTTTTTGCATAAATGGTAAGTGAAAATATTCATAACGTTTAGTATCTGCCAAAATGGCCTCAAATGAATATTGTAAAAAGAGAATAGCTGGATAAGAAGGGCCAATTCAATCTTTCTTACCAGGCTATTATCTTTAATACCATTTACTCAGTTTACGACTTTTTTATACATTGAAAAACAAAAAAAAAATCAAAATACCAGGTTAGCAAGTGTGTTTAAAAGGGAATTGTTCGACAATTAAGAAATGAAGGTACTGCTGCAAATAGTTCGTGAAAAAACTTCAATACTCGCCCTCCCCCTCCTGCTTCTCTTACGTAATCAATGTAAAGATTCTCCTGCGATAAGATGGTGAAATCCATCCTGTCGCCGTTTGGGATGGAAGTCACCCAAAATGTTAGTTTTGATATAAAAACATTCCGAAAAAATGTTGACCCATCCCTTCCCCCACCAGAGTAACATGGCCGTATATGCGAAAAATTCAACATTTTCTACCTCCGAAAAAAGGTGGTGTGGTCCAAAATGTTTGAAATTTTTACAACAAATGCTTACAAAATGGGTGTACGAGTGAGAATTTTTTCTATTTTTTTTAGTGTATTCAGAGGTGTTTGAGGAAATTAAATAATAAAAAAAAATTGGGAAAGTCTATAACTAGAACTGTTTAAAAAAACATATATTTTTGTAGGGTGCATACTCGGAGGGGGGGGGGGTGTAACATGCTAAAAAAAATTAAAAGTTCTTGAAAAACTCGTTTTTATGCTCTTTTTTGCAGTGTTTTAACCTCGAAAGGTCAACATTTCAATAAAAATTAAAACTTCGTGTAATGAACGCAGGTTTTCCCCTTTTTGACCATGAAGAAGGACTGTTCTTCCTCCTATTTCCCCACAAAAATGAGCTATGAAGTTGTAATTCGGTATGTACATTCAGTTGAGATCGTATATGTGCCTTTTGGGGGTTCTAACTTTCATCTCCGTTGCACTCCCTCATAGCCTAAAAATGTGTTTTTTTTTCATGACAGTCCTACATTTTTCAGTGTTAAATGGATATGATATGCATTAGCGGCATCAATTGTGATGCTCTAAGGCTCGAGCACTACATAAATCGTTCCGAGCACTACATGTAAAGATCTTTCAAGTTTTTCAGTCCCAAGAAAAGAGAGGTGGGGGGGCAGACACCCTCTCAACAACGCCACTGAGGTTTGAGCATCACCATTAAACGAACCGAATTCATGCAGACGAGTTAATAAACGAGTGGATTAAAAAAAAAACACATACGAACCACTACATTTTTCACTAAAAAAATTTCGTTTCTTATGCTCAGTAGTTGTTGATATGTTACGTTACGTTCAGAGCGGGATTTAAGGGGTGAGGATGGGGGAAAGGGTGCAGGGAAGTTCAAGCCCGCCAGAAAGTTTTTCTGTGTACGATAAACACCTAAAAAACGGCTAAAAATTTATGAAATCAATTAAATTTTTAAAAAATGTTCAAAATATGCAAATTTTAGCAACATTTTGAAACAATTCTACTGAGAACAGTGATTTGCTTCTTGTAAAACTTATAAACTGGAATCAAAACTTTGAAAAATGCACCTTTTTTTCATTGAAAATCCAATTTTCTTTGCAAAATTACACCCTCGCTTCGCACCGACGTTAATACACTTCTATTTCACACCAAGATTTAAGCTTCCAACCACCTCCTCCGCTCCACAACAAAAATATTTTCAAACAGCTCAAATGTAAATATTGATTCAATTTTTTTCCATCAAACTCCGCATATAGTTATTTTATATTGTTTCGAGTATTGTATCGAATGTAATGTTTTTGGCATTTGAATGACCCCCCCCCACCCCACCTCCATCAGGCTATTTAGATAAATCTCTTAATCTACTGTTTTCGAGCACTACATGGGAAAATTTCAAGTTGACCCCGCTGAGATGATATGCGTTGCGACGTTACTAAATTTGACGTAACACAACCTCTGAGCGAGTGTTCATGTTTTCCACGAGGTGCGCGTGGAAGTGAACTGTACGCTGACGCACTTCTGTACGAAATTTCTGCATTTGCCAATACATGTAATATTGTGCATAGTAAGAAATTGAGAACAATCACCTTTGTGTATTTCTGCTTGCATTACATAAAATTTCAATTCTTACCGAAATATTTACCTTTGAACGTCAAACTGCGGCAGAAACAGCAACAAAAAAATCGTTTTTTAAAGAATTTTCAGTTTTTTGGAGCATGTTACCCCCCTCCCCCCTTTTGAGCACTACTATGTATGTTATACCTAAGCGTAAGAATAAATTTTCAAAAATATTTCTAACCATGAATCCTCAATTTTTTTTTTCAATTTTCAAAATTCCTTAAATATTTGAGAAAAAAATAGAAAAAATTTTCACATATGCATCTCAACGTACCAACTGCAATAGGTCGTAACCCCAAAAATTGAATTTTACAAGAGGCACCAAAAACTGATTAAGTGATTATGTTTCGTACATGTGAACATAATATGTGGTACTATAAATTTGGCTATAATTCGAAAACTGTTCAAGTGAGGCTTACGAGAGTATTCTCATTCGATCGAAGGTGTTTTTTCACCATAGGATCAATCATAAACCGAAAATCGAAATTTAATATTTTGTGAAAAAAAATTCCAAACATTTAGGACCACCCCCCTCTCTCTAAGAGAAAAAAATATTAAATTTTGAGCATGTACGGTCATGTTACACGGTTTTACAGGTGGGGTTAAAATATTTTCGAGATGGTTCCATATCAAAACCAACATTTTGGGTGACTTTCATCCGAATCAGTGATAGAGTGGATTTCACTATTTTAGCATACGAGAACCTTCGCAACTTGACGAATAAGTAAACCTCTAGTTCCCAGTACATAACTCAGTATCAAGTTGAAAGTTGAATATTTTCAATTATAACCCTAGAGTTTAATTCAACCATGGACAAGACAAACCAAGATTTCAGTTAGTAAAACACATATAATATAACTGTCGATATTGCATACATACAGCACAATACATCGTATCGTCTTAGGGCGACCAAATTAAAGAAGGGTAAAATCAGCACGTAGCCTTATAAAACGCGTTTTCATTTCCGTTGAACTGGTTAATTGAACTTGATGAATCTGGCGCGCATCGCTGTACTCGTACTGCACAAAACGACGACTACGACGACCCCGGCGCACCGCTCTCAACATCATCGCGCAGTCTCGTATTTTCGTAATGGCTTGCTGGAGATGTGTAGAGTATAATCGAGTTTATTATATAGATTACGGTACCCCGAATAATAAACAGCGGGAATTCTTCGGTATTTTTTAAAAGTTTTATTGTTTTCGAGCATAGTAGTAAGCTGAGCGCAGACCGGAGGAGGGTTAAAGGTATATAAGCGGATGCGGTTACCGCGCGCATATATAGTCATAAATAAAAAAATAAATCAGAAGGTATCACGCTTAATTTATGAATAATAAATACTCGAGATATCGCCTTAATATATAATAACCAGCCAGAAAATGAGTCTATGCGCATGACAGATCATACTGAAAAGAGTAATTAGCGTCGGATTATAGTACACTATGATGAATTTGTACATGTAAGTAGGTAGGTATATGGTTGTTGTTGTTTTTTTTTTATTTTTTGTTCCACGATTACAAATTCATTATTTGAATAAACAAAACTGCATAAAAATTTAGTTGTTCGGTTAAAATCATATGTATGAAATTTTCATTTCACGAATGCAATTATCTGGCACGCTTTCAGAAATAGCAGACTACATATTTCGAAAATTCAAAAACAAATCGTCTCAAACTCGAATAATCTTTCAGGAACATTTTCATTAGTAATGGTACTAGGGTGAGTTGTTAATTTTTGCCTTTATTTTAATAAAGAGCCTTTCTTAATAAAGGTCAAAAACAACCCGTGACCCAAAATCGATCAAACTTGACCCAAAATGTTACTCATGATCTGCAAACATCCCAAAAAAGTTTTAGACCACCTACCCATATTTCTCGGATTTTTGCGAATTTTTCAAATTTCAAAATTACCTCATCGTCCTATAAATCGCGAAAATTTCATCTCATCAATGGAAAAAGCTGAAATTTGGTACATACCCGAATTTTCGACCTCCCAAATCGATTGAAAGTGGTTTCGACACGTTTCGTAGCATTCTGGGAAATAATGTACTTTTTCAGTGTTGGAAAATAGCTCGTAAAAATGGTACATATGAACATCAGCGTCTAAAAATCTCGAATTACCCATATTAGCTACCTATTTGATCGATTGAAGCACAATTTTCCAAAATTTTTAAATTTTGAGCTGAAATCCATATTTTATTGCAGAAAATTTTATTTCAAATATTGAAAAATACACACATAGCTAACGCATTAAGGTAAAGAGCTAAAAGTCGACTAATATCCTACTATTGACATTCCAAATCAATTGGAAATGGTTGTGAGACGTGTGTCTTGGTGGCTGCAGATACGTTTGGAAATTGGAACATTTTTTTATTTTTAAATTTTCTGTTGAATTTAATTTTGAAAAACATAATGAAAATTTCATAATTGAAACTAGGGATGTTTAATTGGGTGCTAGATGCAATTTTAACAGAGAAAACAAGCTTAATGGAATACATAAGTATGAAAATTACATCCAATTTGTTTGCTATAATGATGACTCGAAATGATTTGGCACAAGTAATCGGTTACTTTTTCATTTAAATAAAATAATTAAAACTTAAAATGAAATTTATAATTTTTTTTTGATTTCATTCTTGAATTAAAACATAGATTTTAGTGGAATGTAATAAATTCACGTTCCAAAACGGACAATTTTTCCAAAGTGGTGAAATCTAAAATAAATATTAAATTACCTAACAAGGCAATATACAAACATCGCAGATTTAACGAAAATTGAAAATTCTCAAGATATAAATCTTTGTGTAAAAGTTACGGAAGTAAAAAGTAGAATTATCGTAGAGAGAACAAATTCAAAATCCATAGTTAAATTTGTACTAGAAAATACTAGCGGAAAAATTGAGTGCATCTTATAGAAATTTGAAAACATTCCAAACGATGATGAGAACGTAACGGTGATTTCATCTTCGATAAAAAAAGAAAAACGGAGGAATTTTTCTAAATTTAAATAACGATTCTAAAATTAGAAATATTAATGATAATTCTTTAAATGAAGTTTTAAATAACAATAATTTTAAAAATGCGATAGAGAAGGTGAATATTTTACAATTTGATCTAAACAAAGAAACGGAAACTACTTAGTATAGATTATGTTCAATTTCTAAATGGTACAAAAGATGAATTAAACGATCTGAACAATAAAATCTCGGTACAATTTTTTTAATGTACAAATTTTATCATTCAAATTTTCAATTTTATAAAATTAAAACTTGATTATTTAAAATTGAAATGTTTAAGTATATTTAATAATTTTTTCTCTACACAGATTTCATCATTCGAATTTCCAATTTTATAAAATCAAATTTTCATTTATTTAGTAAAATTAAAATTTTTTTATTCTATAATTTTTTTTTTTCAACACAGAGTACGCTATTAAGGTGCTCCAGTATCCTTAGTTGGGAAGGTATGGAGAAAACAAACAATAATATTAGAAAATTTCTTCATCAATTGCGTTGTACTAATGAGAGGCAGACATACTTAAATTCCAGCCAGCTAAAAACCTAATGAACTCCATTCTGAGGGTTTTGTAAGCACTGAACACGATTTTCACAGCAATTTCAACTCTGGATCCGAATTGAGCTTTCCATGGGCAGGTTCAACTTATTAATTAATGAGAGATTTTCTATTATTTTTTTTTTTTGTTATCTCCATAGCCCCCCTCCCGCCTCATGACCACCTGGGGAAAAAATTAAAAAACGAAAATTTTCGTCTTTTAATACTCTACAACGTTTGTTTGAGCCAATTTTCCGAATTTTTCATTGTAATCGATCTGCGCTCGGTGAAAGCCGAGACTTTGTCAGAACAGGCCCTTGTCCCTCTTTGAGAAAAGGCGTTGTTTTTGAATTTTTATTATTTTACAAAGCAGTAAAAAGTACTATTTTTGAAAATTATTTGTGTTAGTGGAGAATTTTCAGAAACGAATAGTTTGCGCATCCGCTAGCTTCCCCCTCCAAAACCTCCTACAAGAAAAAATCCAAAGATTAAAAATGTTCATATTTTGGCGCTCCACAACTTTTGTCTCAACCTTTTTTTTTTAAGTGTGTTATTTAGGAAGTTATTGCCGAAAAACCAAAATTTGCACCCTACGTTGCCTCTGCAAAAGGGATCGAAATACGCAGGGATTTTAGGGAAATTTGGGAATATTGAAATACATACTCTACAGTACCTGATTACGGAATTTCCACTTTTCGTGAATTTTGTTCGGGTTTGGGCATTTTTCGGGCTATAATGACGGTACTAAAACGCAATTTCACCAGAATTTGTTAAGAAATTAGTAAACTTGGATTTCTAGCGTTCAGAAACGTCCTGAAATATTCACAAAATACCGATAAAAGATAACAAAAAATTTGATACCCTCACAATTGGAAATCATATATAAGGTCGATCAAGCTAATTGTAAACAAGACATATTTAAATCGATCCAATGAAATTTAAAATAATGAAGATATTGTAAAATGACCAGTTACATGAAAATTTTTTCAAATTTTACACAAAGTGGTTGTCAACATCGATTTCTGTAAATTTATTGCGACTAACAATGATATCGCCGTATTGAATGAAAATTAAATCACCAAATTTATAACTAAATATCAAAATTTTACCAAAACTTCGATTATTTTAAATTTTACAAATATTTTAGAATACGTATCCATATTCACCTCATCGAAATTCTGTTCAGATAATTTTTAGTAAGGTGTTAACAATTACCCTGGAAAAATTTGTACTTTCAGGGTAATTGTAAACACTACAAGGGCTGCACTGTTTATTTATTTTGAATCGCGAAACAAACGTGAAATGCTAGTTTATTCTTTATAACACAAGAACGAATTTTTATTTTGATTTAAAGTTACCTTCTAATTTTACCTATTTTAAATTATCAACGTCTAAAACGACAAAAATTGAAAATTTTTATCACGTAAATGTTTAACTGCGATTCTAAAATTTCATTTTTTTTTTTCGTTCATTCTCATTTCACAACAATAATATTTCAGTTTTTACCACTTCATTTGTTTTTTTTGTGTATGTTCACAATTACCCACGTTTTTCTGGGTAAATGTAAACAAACACTTTATAATTAGGAGTTCATGAAAAATTATTTTCTAACACACGAATTGATGGCTTAAATTATATACTTTCTGTTGGTATAGATGACTTTCGGCGAAAAAATTGATTTCGGCAATTTTTTGAGCAATTTTTTGTTTATATTGTTATTATTTATACCGGCGTTTTTAATTTCATGATTATTACGCCAGTTTTCACTTTAGATTTTTTTCATTAGTTTTGATAGTTTAAGGAATTTTAGAATTTTTTCTATTGTTTGGTAGTTGTCTGTTATTGCTGTTTCTTTCAGTTGTAG